>PVIH01008604.1:43119-67765 GCA_004025045.1 Sigmodon hispidus
TTCCCCCCCCCCCCCGCCGGGCCCCTTTTGTTGGCCCTGTTCAGTTACAGCTTTCCCTGCTCTGGATTCTTCTAGATGCCTCTGCAATTCTCTTCCTCGTATTTACAATAAAACCCTTCCTGTTAAGCATGGTCATACAGATGAGTTATACAGACTTGGCCTTGGAGGTGTTTGGGGTTTTGTTTGTTTGTTTTTATATATCTAAGGTTGTGTGGTTTTTCCTTTCCTCCCGCTGTCTGTGTTGGCTGGACAGATGTCCACATTCTGTTTCATTTCGGCCCTCCTTCAGTATCACGTTTAGCCACTTCTCTGAGCACTGCGATTTCCATCTTCAACTTATTTTAACAAACAGACTTGATATTTTTAGACTGATAGCAAAGCTGAAGGAAAACTTCCCCCTCCCTCCCTATACACTCAGTGACGGGCATGTCGTACTCACTAGAGTCCACAGTTCACTATGGGCTAATCTTGGCTTTGCACATCTGCTGGGCTTTGTTTTTTTTTTTTTGTTTTTTTTTTTTTTTTTTTTTAAAACTTTATTTATTTATTTGCCTTGGTGTTTGCCTGGAACTACAGACAGTTGTTAGCTGCCATGTGGGTGCTGGGAATCGAACCCGGGTCCTCCGGAAGAGCAGACGGTGCTCTCAACCGCTGAGCCATCTCTCCAGCCCCTCTGCTGGGCTTTGTAAATGCATGATGCCGTGTGCCCCACAGCGCAGCCTCATAAGGTTTAAGCTCCTAGGTTTCCAGAAGTGCAATGGCACTGTGGTCCCAGCTACTCAGGATGCTCAGGGTGGAACAAGACCAGCAACTGAGATTCAAAGCCAGCCTGGCCAGCAAGGTGTTACAGGAGGGTGCACAGGTGAAGGGCGGAGCTCCGTTTCCACTGCTCCTTGCTCTCACCTCCAACCCTTTTTCCTGTCTCCATGGTTTTTCCTTTTCTAGAGTGTCCTGTAGTTGGACCCATGTAGAGCCCTTTGGACTAGCTCTTTTCCTTTGCTATTGTACCTTCTCTGCCTTTCCCTGGCTCTTCAGCATCATCTAATATCCACGGGTATGGATGTTTAGTCCTCGGTTACATGCAAGCAGCTTGGTGGCTCTCGGCTTTGGCAGTTATAATTGCTTATGCTCTGCACAGGTTCATAAGGAAGAGAGCAGGGAAAGAAAGTGTGCTGTGCCCCTGAAATCAGGCAGACCACACAGAGCATGACAGCCCCCCACACACCCCAAGAATAACACTCTATATATCCTCCATGTCTGTGGATCCAAACCACCAAGACAGTTTGCCCGACACAGCAGTCTGGCTTGAAGACGTCATTGTCCTTGGTGCCCTTTGCTTACTTATTACTGAAATGCCCTCTGCCAATCCTTCAGCTGATGAGAGAGTGTGTGATTTCCCAGCAGGGCAACCCAGAGAACCTGTGACTTTAAGAAGCGCCAGGCAAGGTCACTGTTAATCATATAACTTTATTGTCCTCCTGGATCATAAAGGAAGTGTGGTGTCCTCCCCTCCCCCTCCTTCTGAATGTCAGTTTTATGGTGCCCATAAACAATGAGTGCCCAGTGACCCTTCCAGCCTTAGAACTTCCCCCACATGCTGTTCTGAAGATAAACTTGGTTGGAGGTCTGCTGCAGGAACCAGGAAAGTGCAAAAGCGAGGCAGGAGGTGAGTCTTCCCTTCTTGGACCCCAGAGCAAGGGTGGAGTGTCGGTTGGTCAGGCAGTGCTTAGCTCTCCCGGGGCCTCTGGGGGGGTTACCTCTCTGAGTGTAAGAAATAGGTCTTACTTTTCCCTGATGTGGTGGTGGTAGTGGTGACGGGTGGTGATGATGCCATCCCCCAAAGGGGTAGACATTTTCATTGTTGTTTAGGTTTTGCTTAGTTTTGGTTTCGGTTTTCCAGAGCTTTGGGAAGTTTCTGTTGATGGTGTGCAGCTGGGAGAATGCTCAGAACCCTGTCTGCTGCCTCAGGTTGAGACGGTGACCCATGGCTCGCTGCACCATCTGAATAGAGTGGGGGCCAGCCCAGTGCAATTGTGAGCCATTGCTGACTGCCAGAGGAGGCTCGGTGATGTGACCTTTATAGTCTGTTTTGGAAAGGCTCTTGCTGTGTAACCCAGTCTGGCTTCCCGTTATCCATCCTCCTGCCTCAGCCTCCCCAGCTCTAAGGATTACAGGTGTATGTCAGCACTCTTAGCTAAGATGTAGATGCCCATCCTGGCATCTCAGGCCTTCCACCTTCAAGCCGAAGCCTGGGACAGGGAAGAGGGGTTATGTCTAAACTAGCTAAGGCCTTGGGAGATAGAAAACCAACAGAGCTGTTTTGCTCTTCAGTTCAGTGTGCAAAGAACTTCAGTGTGCAAAGTCACCAGCCTGCTGGCCCTGGACAACATGTAGTGTGAAACCGCTCCTTGCAACACAATGACAGATTTCCTGTCCATCACTTTAACCAAATCCCTGTGTCCTTCTGCCACTGAATGACAGGAGTCCTGGGTCGGGTCAGGAATTGTCTGAAACATAAACAATTCCTGGAAGAAGTGGGCAGGGCAGAGGCAGGTTCCTTGAACAACTAAAACCCAACCTGGACTCAGACTTCAGACTTGGTCTGCTGCTTGGGGAAACTCCACAGGACAGAGCACCCATCACACTTGCATCTGTGTATAGCTCCCTCCAGAACTGACAGACCCTTGTTATAGCTGAGCATACAGGAGCTGGGGTTTCTCTGCTCCAAAACAGTGCTGTGACATTACTGTGTTGTCCTAACGTCTTTGGAGCCAGACCCCTGCTGACCTCTCAGATTGTCCTAAAATGAAACTCAGCTCTCCTGTGCTGTATGTGAGGCCTCCAGCTCCCACCAGCAATTTACTATGAATGCTTGTCTCCGGAAGTCTGTAGACAGAGCAACCTGCAGGAGGTAAGGCTTCCACAAGCAAAAGCCGCCCGGCTCACACAAGCCTCCTCAGCTAGGAGGAAGATGCTCTTCGGAATAGCCTTTTATCTTTGCTGCAGCCAGTACCTGGGAGTCCTCCCTGGGGTGTGCTCCCACAAATTCTCCTGCATTCACAGGGCCAGTGGGTGCTCCACATAGCTGCTCAGCGCCTGAAGTTTCCCTAGAAAACAAATGGCTTGACAATGTCAGCTTGCTTTCCTACAGATCCCGTATGTGCTGGATAGCAACATTCCTTCCCTCAGACTCTCTCTTTTTCTTAAAACCCTGAAGTCCAGGGGAACCCCAAAGGAATGACAGTCATGTGAAGCTTTGACTTATGAGTATTCTTGGCTACTGCTGACTTTCTTTTTCTTTTGGAGCTACTAAGACATTTTCAAAACAAAATATTTGTATGTGCTTAAACTTCTTCCAGTCAGTATGTGCCGTGCAGACTAGGAAATGGTGATAGCTGTCATCAGTAGCAGGGTATGGCCTTGCTACCAGGTTGAGAATGAAGGACAGTTGGAAGTTGACCCTGTTGTCCCTAAATCCCATGGTTTTAGGCTCCCTGGAGGAATAAAGAGAAATAATATATGCTTTTTTTCTCACATGGAAACCAAAAATATTTTCAAAAGATGACAGGGCAGTAAATGATAAGATTATTGGGAAAAACTGAAAGAATGGAGTGGAAGGGCAAGAGGATGCATGGGTGTGATCAAAGAATGATGCATGTGAATGTGGAAATGTCACATTGAACACACACCCTGACTCTGTGCAGTTGAGCTGTACCTATAAGTATGATGAAAAAGAGTACCCTGAAGGTGTGGCAGCCAAACCCAGGCTGCGCAGGCTGATGAGGGGTTCCTAAGTATCCCATTGTCCCCAAGATTGTGACACCCAAAGAAAATGCAAGCCACAAGAGATGTTGGGGCCAGCCTTAGTGACCCTGGGACAGTAAGGCAGCAGCAGGCACAGGAATGAAGGTAGCAGCTTTTGCCACAGGCCACACACTGCCCTACGGATTCTGCATATGTTCCCTGCTTGCTTTCAAGTTCTGGAGTTCAGTAGGAGAAAACAATATGCATTCAGGGATCCCTGAGATGGCAGAGACCACTTCCAGACCAGGGCTGCGTTTATAGACATGTGGGTGGCTGGCTGTGCTACATAAAATTTTTTTCTTGGAAAATTATTCATTCTTTGCACTCTGTATAAATTCCTCGGTGAGCTCTTTATGCTGAGTTATATGTACAGAGTGAATGCTGCAGCCTGGCTGTGGCCCCAGCAAGTGTGCCTCTCACTTTGTTTGTGAGCCATTTCTAAGAACTACAGAGGAGGCTGGGCATGGTACTTTAATCCCAACACTCGGGAGGCAGAGGCAGGCAGCTCTCTGAGTTTGAGGCCAGCCTGGTCTACAGAGAGAGTTCAAAGACAGATAGCCAGGGCTACACAGTGAAACCTTGCCTTGAAAAACCATAATAATAATAATAACAATAACCACAGAGGTGCTGACATGGGTTATATATGGGCTAAAATAGCCTTAGCATAGATGGGAATACCAGCGTCTACCCAAGCACTGTGTCCTGCTTCTCCTGAGAAACAAATAAGCATAAAAATACTATAAGACCTAAGAATTGCATCCCCCAAATCCAAAGGACAGCTCTTCCTTAAACTCTTTCTAAAGTTACTTATTTTTATTTTACATGACTGTTGCTTGCATGAATATCTATGTGCCTCACTTGCTCCTTATGCCCAAGAAAACCAGAAGAGAGCATCAGATCCCCACTCCCCACCCCCCAAAACTGATGTTACTGTAGTTGTGAAGTCCCATGTGGTGCTGGGACCCAAATCTCAGATGACTTTGTGCTCTTTCCCTCTGAGCCATCTCTCCAACCCTCCTTATCTTTTCTTCCATTCTGAACTGGCTTGGAGGTCGGTTCAGATTCAGAAGCTCATGAGAAGAAATGGAGAGACAGCTCCCACAGCTCAGTGACCCAGCCAGCTATGGCTCCGGGTCTCTCAGATGCTCACCACCGTCCTCCATCCTCCCTGCCATTCTACCTACCTCACTTCCCTTCTGAGCTCACTCCTCCTTGACCCCTGTCCATCATGAATCTGAGGCCATCCAATTTCTAATTTTGTCACTTTGAACATTGAATAAGTACAGCATCCAAGTCATTTGGGGGATTAACTGCTTCACTCCGCATCAGTAATCTTGGTGCATCCAAGCTGTTCTATAAAAGCACATATGTGATTATGAGAACATGGACTTTGCTTCTTTGTGCTTGGAAGGTCAGCTACTGTCACACTTTGCTGTAGAATCTCCACAGCCATGAGTGGCTCAGGGTTAGTTCTCCCCAACCCTGGGGGTAGTCCGTTTTTTTGATCTTCCGATAAGCCTTTTGATTTTTGTTTTCTAGTGACTGTGGATGCCCAGCAGTTCCCATGCTCACACACAGCTCACACACATCTCACACAGTCATGTGTTACCTCTTGCCTGTTTTCAAATTGAGTTATTTTCTGCTGTTGACTTTTGACAGCTTTTCACACACACTATATACAAATCATTGTCAGGCCCACCATCAGCAAATATTCCCCCTTGAGCTGGAGTTTGTCTCTTCTCTTTTTGGGGGTGGCATGACTTATTTAAACTTATATTGATTATTTTTTTTGAACTTTCTATAAAATATATCTTGGGGGGCTGGAGAGATGGCTCAGCGGTTAAGAGCACCATCTGCTCTTCCAGAGGACCAGGGTTCGATTCCCAGCACCCACATGGCAGCTAACAACTGTCTGTAGTTCCAGTTCCAGGCAAAACACCAAGGCAAATAAATAAATAAAAATAAAGTTTAAAAAAAAAATATATATCTTGGATTTATTCTTTCCCTTCCACCAGCTCCTTCCAGATCCCCAGCCACCCAGCCAGTTTCCTGTTCTTTCTCTCTCTTAAAACACACACACACACACACACACACACACACACACACACACACACACACGCACGCACGCACGCACGCACGCACACGCACACGCACGCACACGCACATGCAGAGAGAGAGATCCCAAAGCATGGCATCTGTTCTGTGTTGGCCAATCACCCCTGCATGTGGCTCCTGGAGTGCAGCTTCCTCCTTATCCCCTTTATGCTGTTCTTCTTACAGTAATAAGCATTTTGACAAGTGACTTAGCCATTTCCCCTGTGTGTTTGGGTGTCACATCTAGGAACTCTCTGACTCCCCTAGCCCTCTGCAGGTTTTGTCATGGTGTGTTGGTTTATAGTCATGGGCCATTCATTTTGCGTTAATTTTTTTGCCTGTGGAATAATCTTATCTATTTTTGCAAAAGAGATTGCAATAATTTTTGAGAGGAATTTCCTTAAGCCTGGACAGCAATTTAGGGAGAATTGACATCTTTGCTGTGTCAAATAGACGAAGTCATCAACACAGGTTAATTGCTATTTATTTCCATATGTTTTCAGTAACATGTTGGAGTTTTGAGCATATAAATTCTACATACATGCTTGTTAGGTTTATACCTGAGTCATGGAGCTTTTCTGAATGATTATCAATGGTATTGTATTTTAAACATGATTATTATATTTTATTAATATTGTGTGTGTATCTTATGACTTTGTTAAGTTTACTTGTTAGCTCTAGAAGAAGTATTTATTTGTAGATTCCTTGGAATGTTCTGTATAGACAATCTTGCCATAAGCAGGGCTGCAGATTTATTTCCTCTTTTCTGACCAGTGTCCTTTTTATTTCTTATTCTTGTTTGATTGTAGTAGCTTGAACTTAGAGCACTGTGTCAAAAAGAAATCTTTCCTGCCTTGTCACACTTAGAACTGAAGAGTTTTGTTAATGCTTTTAGAATTTTTTTTTTTCATTTTGTGTGTGAGGGTGTTGTAGCTGCATGCATATATATGTACCGTGTGTGAGTACAGTACCCACAGAAACCAGAAGAAGGAGCTAGATCCCAGTGGAACTAAAGTTACAGATGGTTGGGAACCACCGTGTGGGAATCAAACCCACATAGTTTGGAAGAGCAGTCAGTGCTTTTAACTGCTGAGCCATCTTTTCAGCCCCTGTTAATGCTTTTTAATAAACCAACTTAAAGAAGCTCCTCCCAATTTCTGTTTTTCTGAGAATTTTATCTTAAATGTTTGTTAATTCTTGTCAGATGGCTTTTGTGACTTCATTGACAGAATGATGGAATTTTCTTCTCTATGTATCCAATGTAGATTACATTGGTTGGTTTTTAAACATTGGAACAAACTTACATCCCCAGAATAAATCACATTTGACCATAATATATCATTTTCTTTTTTGTATAGTTGGTTGTATCTTTACTTTTTTTTTTCTTACTGAGTTTATGTCTGTGTTCATGAAGGGTGTTGGTCACAATTGTCTCCATTGTTGTAGCCTTTGTGGATTTGATATCAGACTTCAATGGCAGCTTTATAAAATGACAGAAAAGTGTTCCCTCCTCTTCTGTTTTCAGGAAGAAATCTTTAGAATTGGTGTGAATTTTATAACTACTTAATTGAATTCTGTAGTGAAACCACGCTGGACTGGAGACTTCTTTTGGGGATGGGAAGAGGGCTTTAAAATTTTAAATCCACTTTCCTTTATAGTTATAAGCTGTTCAAATGACTTCGTCCTGGATGAGCTGTGTTTTTGTTCTTGTAGGAATCAGTCTGCTTTATTAAGGTTGTCAAATTTGTAGGTGTGAGTTGTTTCAGGCCCTTCTCGGGTTCTGTGTCTATAGGGACTGTAGTGATGCTCTCTTGTCCCCGATGTTGGAAGTCTCTATCATTGGTAGCTTGTCTTTATTGATTTATTTGTTTACTTACTTATTTACTTATTTATTGTCAAACTTTCTGGAATTCTGTAGATTTGTTTTTTGATTCCTACTTTTTGGTGGTTTTGCCTTCCTTCTGCTGTGGCTTTGCTTTGTCTCTGAATTCTCAGTGGGATCCTAGGTTACTATGTTGGGTTTTTTCCTTTTACAGCATGCAGAGCTCTATTTCCTTCTCAGCCTTACTGTAGCCATGTCCCACATCAGAACTTTGAAGTGTGATGTTTTTGTTTTCATGAAATTCAACATCTTAAATTTTTTTTTTTCTTGAAACTTTCTCTTTTGCCCATGAATTGATTAGAGATGTGAATAGTGAGTCGGGGGATGTCTTAGTGCTAAGAGTGCTTGCTGCCACCGACCCTTGCATTTGAATCCCAGGATCCATGTAGTAGAAGGCAAGAACTAACACCTGCAAGTTGTCCTCTAATCTACACAGGTAGAGTGTGTGTGCGTGCATACATGCATGTATGCGTGTACATGCATGCATGCACGTGCAGACACACACACACACACACACACACTCTCTTTATCTCTCACACACACTCACATACACTCACACACACATACATACACACATGCGTACTCACACATACACACATACTCACACATAGGCACTCAAACATACACACATACACACACACAATATTGATTGTATGATGACTTCTGATTTTATATGAATACTTAGAGATCAGCAACTTGAGAGTTACTCCAAACTATTACTTTTTCTAAAGATTTCACCATAAGTAATCCAAGACCACCCTGCACCCACCAAGTTGAAAGCTCACTGAGGCCCTTCAGCAGAGGCCATCTCTCTACCCGGATAGATGCAGGCCTCTCGGAAGGTCAGTCATTAGAGCCACAAGCTGTTCAATCTGACTCTGTGACTGACACTTGGAGTTCATCTTCCAAGACATACATGAAAAATGACTTTTCCTCTTAAAAGATGTGAAGCCAGGTGGCCGTGGGTTCTCTCCACCCATTTACTTGAGTGTGTCATAGTTCAGGGTTTTAGGTAGAGCATACCCTTTGAGTGATCAGGAGACATAAGCTTGAAATAAAGACATCATTAGACAGGATTAGACAGGTGGCCTGAAAGCCACATGCAGAGGCCAGGGTCACAAGGAAAAAGAAAGAAGGTGACCTTCAGGTTAATGCCTTTATTGTGTCCTGAGAATTACCGTATGGGGTTCCTAGGGGAGAGTTTTAGTTGGTGAGTTAAAGCAAGTAGACAGGATCTCTGGAAGGTTATGGTGATGGTGAAATGGTTACCATGGCAGAGGGCTGCACAGTATGTTCAGGGTGTGGGGACAGGAGGGTGAGTCAGCTGGCTGTATCTAGCTGTCCATAGGGAAGTGGGCACCAGGAGGAAGTGGTTTAGGTAGACATCTGGACTGACACCTGAGTAGTTGGAAATCAGACAACCGGAAGCTGGGTTGAGGTGACTGAACGTGCCCTGGAGTGAATGTCCTGAACTCACAGTGAATTTACGGCCAATGTCAGGTCACATGGTACCAAAAGGGTTTCCTATAGATCACAAAGCATCGAGGGCTTAAGAGGTTGATCTAAATTGATTCATTCTTTTATGTTGTTATTTTATTTATTGTGTACAGTGAATAAACACTGGCAAGTATTTTAAGGTTGAAGAAGCACAGAGATAGAGCTGCAGTCAAACACAGTGGGCTACACCACCCAGTACCAATGGCAGAACTTCCTTAAGTGACCTGCCTGCTATCTGCCTGTGCCAGCATGGTGTTAGCTAGCCACATGCTGCTTGAAATGGTGCTCACACCGTTGATGAATAGAATTGCTAATTTTGGAACTTTCAATGTCATTAGCCTGGTAACAGTGTTGCGGCATCACAGGTCCAGGCTATAGGCACCACTGTGACCCAGTCTTATCTGTAGACTACGACAGGAGATAGACACAGGACACACCTGCATTCCTGTGAAACTGGAAGCCTGTGAGCTGGCATCAGCTCAAAGCTCAGGTGACCTGGGGAGGAGAGGGATGATAGGAGGCCAAGGAGAATTCTGGGAAATGTTTCGTTTCTTGTGCTGAGTACAAGTGATGGGGGGTGTGGGGGGGAGACAAAACTTTTTTCTTATTACAAAACTAAAATATGTTCATGGTAGAAAACAAAGATTTTCTGAGGAAGCAAAAATAGGAAAATGGAATGTTACAAGCAAAAGATAATTGCTGATAGTGTTCTCAAATGTGTTTAAAAATGGGATCGTACTATGTTACTCTTTGAAACATTGTTTGAAAAAGAATCTTTTAGATTTTATGTGTAGGAGTGTTTGACTTGAACATATGGCTGTGTGCCAAGGGCATATCTGGTACTCATGGAGGTCAGAAGGGACTTTGGGTACCCTGGGACTGGAGTTATAGATGGTTGGCTGTGAACCACCATGTGAGTGCTGGGAATCAAACCCAAGTCCTCTGCAAGAGCAGACAGTGTTCTTAACCTCTGAAAGGTTTCTTCAGCCTCTCAAACAAAACAAACAAAAAAAAAGAAAAACCACCTTTTACAGCCAACAACAGATGTTAACTCTGCTGCTTGGTTTGTGTTTGGTTTTGGTTTTGGTTTTAAAGTTAGGATCTTGCTACATAACTCTGGCTAGCTTATCATGTACCTACTGGTCACCTGCCTCCCAGATATGAACACTTTGAAATGGTTATTTCTTCCTTCCTCTTTTTTTCCCGGTGTAGACAGGGTCTCACTGTGCAGTTTAAACCTCACCTTGAACTTGTTCTTACCACCCACCTGACCCTCCAACTCCTGTCCCACTCTCCCCTGTGCTGAGATTTAAAGGTGTGCTGAGCTGAAATTATTACTAGTAATAGGATGTGAGTCTACACCACAGGTCCATCATATTCACCATATCCCAAGGCCCATAAGATGGCTTGGCAGTTGACAATGCTTGCTGCCAAGCCTGATAACCTGAGTTTGGTCCCCCAAATCCACACAATGGAATGAGAGACCTGCTTCCTAAAAATAGTCCTCTGACCTCCATATGCATGCTAAGCGCATGTGTGACGCTGCCACATACAGACAGGCTGTGCTGATTCTCACCGTGTTCAATGATGCTGTGTTGCAAATCTTTCATGTGTGTTTCTGACTATTGACTTGAAAACAGGCACTGGATGGAATCAGGGATGTTCCTTAGCTTTTGGGTTCCGTTGCTGGACTAAATTACTGAATTATTTTTTTGGCAGTGTTGGTTTGGTTTGCTTTGTTTTGGTTGCGAGTTAAGCACCGGGCCAATGTATAAGAGTCTATGAATTCCTTTATAGGGTCTCTGAGTTTAGGGTCAGGAATGAATAAATGGCTAACTGGGACAAGAAGGTCTCCCCTTCTCAATCGCACAGACAGAATCACTGGAGGACAGTGGCATGGCCATCTGCACCTTCCCATAAGTCTCAGCATTGGGCTGGTCAGGAAATAGGAAGGAGGCAAGTTATGATCGGCCTGGGATCTGGACCTTGTAAAACCAGCCACCCAACCCAGTTTTACAGGGCAGGCAACAAGAGGCCAGGCCTGCTCCACCCAGCCTGCTTCCTCTCTGCAGGCCCATCCTGAGAACACTATGTTTTCTCTCCAGCGGTGCATTGACCCTACTCTGTCATAGTAATTGTCCCCATAAAAAGAGCACTAAGAGAAAGCTACCCATATTTAGAACCCCCGGGCCAGCCTGCCTTATCTAGCTGTGGTGGTACCTAGTGGGCCACTGACAAGGAACCAGTAAGATCAGGCAACAGAGAAGAGAGAAAACCTTCAAGGAGACCCTGCTTCCCGTGACTGATAGGCCAAGCATCCTTCACAGTAACACCTGCAGCTCACACCGGGATACTATCACCCTCCGTGACCTGCCTACCTCCTCGTCCTTTCTCCCAGCCTGTACTGCATCCGTCTCTCTTCTTTGGTTTGTAGAAAGAGAAGAACTCATCCAGGGTGTGCTGGCCCAGGTGGCAGAGCAATTCTCCAGGTACCGTATCCTCTGTGTACACTTTCCAGGCTTGTGGGAGCTGGCCATAGCCATTTTAGCCCTCTGCAACTTCTATAGCTAGCCTAGCCCTAGCCCGGTGCATTCTAGGAAACCTTCATCTTATCCCCAAAACCATGCCTGGTGGCTGCTTGTAAATTATGAGTTCTGGGGGTGGTGAATTCACCCCCTCCATTTTATTCTTTCAAGACTTGGAGCTGCCTGCAAAACACTCTTCTAGAAATGAGTGTTTTCCACGGAGATGCTGGTTGCGGCGGGGACTTCTTTTCATTCATCAACAGCCTACTAATTCTATCCCAGGCTTGTCTGTTTCTCAAAGTGATTTTTGTATGGTATCTTATACAACTTGTGAATCACCAGGAAGCATGGTGGTACCCCATAGCTATCTGTGCTGGGCAGGGCAGGGTGCAGGCTTGGGCCAACCCACCTTAAGTCTGCACAGAAAACCAAGTACAGAGTAGTAAAGGTCCCAGTCCCAGAGATGTTATTCATTCTTTAAAGGTACCTGCTGCTGTCTCTGTCCTCTCTCCAGCCTCCTTAGAGACCTCACTCAGGTAGGGACCCATAAATGTTTGCTGGTCTGGGTCACATGTTTTTCTTTTCTCTCCACTTTTTCCCCCAGAGCATTTAAGATCAACGAGCTCAAAGCAGAGGTCGCGAATCACCTGGCCGTGCTGGAGAAGCGGGTGGAACGTGAGTGAAGGCTTTTGGATTTTTCCTTCTTTCCACTTACACCTTTAAACCTCCATCAGAATTGGCCATTTAGAATAGCCAGTAGGTTAGTGGTGGTGGTGGTGGTGGGGTTATGCGTCTTCTCTTTATGCACTGTTTGATACTGACGTAGGCTAGACAAGAACAGACCTAAGTTTCTGTGTAGCGCAGATTGTGTGAAGCTTTGTCTGTGGGCAGAACACAAAGCAGAAACCCAAATGGTGTCCGTCTGGTCCAGCAGAGTCTCTGCCAGGGCTCCTGCGCTGTGTCTCTCTGCATGAGAAGAGAATCATCTCTACATCTACTTTGCAGCTTGCTTTTGTGGAGTTTGGAAAATGTGATCTATATGAGGTCTGGATCTCAGGTGTTAGCCACTGCTAAATGAAAGCAGAAACCCCCACCTGTGAGTGAGAGTCCAGTCCATTCAGTTTCCAAAAAGCCAGATTTGGTGAGGGAAACAGCTTCAAGTCACCTCATCTGTAGTGAAGAGATCGATGATGGGAATCAATGCTTCCATCCCATAGGCCTACAGATCCCACATTCCACTCTCAGCTCCACTGACAGACTCTCCGTCACTGTCAGGCTCAGCTTGGCAATATATGGGCATCTAATTTATTAACTTGGGCTGAGTAAACAAAATTCAAACAGGAAGCCATTAAGAGACAAGCATCCCCAAAGAATATGTGGCAGATTCTGTTTGGATGATGATTGAGTGGATGTCTTTTTTTTTTTTTTTTTTTAATCTTGCTTTTTAATTGCTTCTCATTTTTCAAAAAAAAAAAAAAATTATCACAAAAGACCAGGCTGAAACACGTTCCCATCCATCGTCTCACGTGTGCTTCTCAAAGTACGATGGCTTTTCCCAAGTCAATTGTTGTTTGAATCCTCAAAACTATCTTGTCTTGCCGGGGATGATGAGGAGATGCAGAGCAGTTAGTGACCACTCCACTTCATTCAACAAAACAAAACAAACAAAAAACAAAAACAGCAACAACAAAAAAGACCAGGTTCTCACCACCTTCCGCTAGAGAGGCATCGTCCCTGGAGCTTTTCCTTGCCACCATGGCTTCTCTGAACAGTAGAGATTTTTTGGGGGGGGTCTTGGAGAACCCATCATTTTCCTAGAGGGTGTGATGTAGTATGACACTGCCACTGTTGTCACCATCTTTGTAACTACTAGCCTCTGTCACCCCTCTGGCATCTCATTTGGACCCCACTGTTGCCACTGCCCTTTGCCCTAACCACCACTGGCACCAAACTCAAAGCCTGTGTGGAGCTGGTCCAAAGTGTCCCTAAAGGCCAAGCAGAGTAGGAAAGTGTACTTCTGTGGCCACCTCAGCAAAATGCCACACACTGGAGGTGGAAATCACAGCAGTGCCTTCTGGAGAGGGTTAGCAGGGCTGGCTCCTCTGGGTCTGAGAGAGTCAGTTCTAGGCTGACTCTGGTACCAGTGATCACCAGCCACCCTTCCTGCTCCCTGACTGAGGTCACTCCGTGGCTACAGCCTGCTTCCATCTCATGTGGCTCCCTCCTTACGGCTACCATATCTCAATGCACCCCATCTGCTTCTTGCAAAGACACCTCTTTTTGAGTCAAGGGTGATTCTATCTCAAGTTCTCTAGCTAATATCTGCCAGGGATCTTTTGGCTAAATCAGGCGGCATTGATGGGATCCAGGGTTTAGGACTCCACAAAACACACTTCAACCTACTACAGTGAGCATTCACTGTTCCCATCTTTGTCATGGGGGACCAGCTTAGTCTCCTGCCAAAATGTGTAGAGTATTGGACTCTTTAAACATGAGGAGGGCTTTAGCCACTGACCAGGGAAAGACTTTGCTGCCAGGACACCACCCACATCAACAGATACATGAAGCCATAGTAGTCACCATTTGGCTTATGACTGTCGCACATAGCAAGTTCCCTCTTATCCTTCATTCATCCGGTGCCATCCTCTTCCGTCCCAGGTCTCCAACTGTACGTCTCACTTCCTGGCATCCCCATGTCTTCTTGTACCTCTAGGAGTTGCCTTGTATGCACAGACTGTCTGTCATTCAAACCCAGCTGACTCTGGGCTCATCCACTCCTGCGCCCTCCTATCTGCCCACTTCCTACTCTCCAGAAACCTCTCTTTTAGCACAGGAGCAACCAGGAATGTCACCCATCCTGATCCATAGGGATGGTAACGTTCAGAGAAACTCAAGTACAGGTATTTAGTGCCTCGTTCTGAAGATGGTGATCTCCATCCTGAAGAGGACACAAGGGAATTTTCCAACCCAGATAGTCCTGACCCTGTGTGGCTGGGGAGGTTACCAGGCACACGACTCACATCACTGCTTCACATAGACACACAACTATACACAAATGTGTATATAAAAATATGAGCAGACACACTCATGGGCATGTGTGCACATGCAGCTTCATCTGGCTGTCATTATCTGTCATCTGTGTCTCAGGGTAAGGGACATCCAGCTAGTATGGCCACCTGTAAACCCCCACACTGCACTGACCTTGTCAGGAATGGAATTTCCTGCTTGTTCTTTGACCTTAAATCAAATACACGTTTCTCCTCTGTAACTTCCAGAGTTTTTCTCCCTTTCTGTGTAAATGTTTAGCCTTTAAGGAATCTGGGATTACTGGTGGGTCAAAGGTCATTTCATAACCATGGAAGCATGGCCCTTGCCTCCTGTTCTGCCTGGAGCTAGTCACTTCCTTCCTGGCATGCTGGAGGAGGGGAGGAGGGTAACAGGGCAGCCCTGCTCTGTCCACCCTTTGGACCATGCCCTGGACCTGAACCAAGACCTAAACACCAGTGTGGGCCACAACCAGAGCTGACCCCCACCCAGGGGCAGAGTTGGATGCAGGGCTTGTAAGCAATTTCATAGTGAACTGAACCAAGCCACCTCTGTTCTGTGTCTCTCAGAGAGAGTGCCTGAGGCAAACCTTGAGAGCAGCCCTGGAAAAAAGCATTGAAAAGCAACTCTCTGCTCCTGCCTTTGAGTGGGGAACCTTAGCTTTGCAGCCGGGAGAGCGCATAGGCACCCAAATCTTGTGGGTTCTTAACGTGGAAGAAAGTGAACATTGCCTGAGCTACCACTGTTGCCCTTTTCCACGGGGCCACCATCTCCTTTAGGACATCATTTTTACATCTTTTCACTGGGAGGCAACAGGGTACAGAAGTGCACTGAAACCCCTTCTGAAGTTGGAGCTGGAGAGATGGCTCGGTGATTAAGAACACTGGCTATAATTCCAGAGGACCTGGTTTTGATTTCCAGCATCCACTCACATGGCAGCTCACAACTGTTTTTATCTCAAGTTCCAGGGGGATCCAGAGTCCTCTTTTGGCGTCCTCAGGCACTGCACTTAGGTGATACATAGGCAAATTCACATGCACTTTCCATGATTTTGAAGTAAGATAGTGCTGCATATCAGAAGATCTGTGTTGGTTGTATTACCAGGGCTCTGGTCCAGTTAAATGGTTCAGGGGGACCACTTGGGGGTATTTGTGCCTTCCTGTATGTCAAGCTTGAGAGGGAACAAGGGTCCCCTAATGGATGAAACTTAGGTCAGGCCATGAGTCCAGCAGCCTCCTACCATTGTCTGTGAGGGCCTCTCAGTATACAACATCACCCCCTAGAATAGGCATCCTTCTCTGGATGTGGTGGTGGAGGGACTGGAATGGGGCTTACAGTGACCTGCAGAATGCCAGGTATAGCTCACACTTATAATCAGAGCTATTTACACAGCAAAATGAGAGCATTGCATGTGTAAGCTAGTCTGTGCTACACAAGACAGCTTTGTCTCAAACTCACACCTCATGCAGCAAGTGGAACTATGGAGCATCTCTCCTTGGATCTACTTACTTCCCACAATGCTCTGCCTTTTGCGTATCAACTGATTGAGATGCAGCTTTGCTGTGGTTGTTGATTTACTGCATGTTCCGTCCATGTTCTAGCAGCACACCTTCAGCCTGCAAAATGCAACCAGGAAGTCTAAACAAAGCCACTGTGGCCATGTTGAACTCATCACTAGGGAACCCCAGGGGTGCCTGTGCACCTGTCCTCAGAAGAATGCCCTATGGCTCTCAGCAGTTTTTGGGGGGTACCAGTGATACAAGAAAGCATGAAGAACCTCACTCCAAAGGAGGGGTGGCTGAGTGGGTGAACAAACATGCCTAGCCTCCTCATGCCTCGCCACCCCCACAGTTGCTATCCAGACTTGTCCCCAACCTGCCACCACCCTGAACCCAGCCACTGACACCTGAAACCTTCATTTTGGTCTGCACAGCCTCCAAACAGCCTTGTATGAGGCGGGAAGGGGGCAGAAGTTTCTCTGGCCCAGATGCAAGCCACCAGGATCAGAGCTGACTATGTGTCTTTGTGCAGAAGGGGCAGTGTCCCCCGGAGCCCTATCCCAGCTTCACTACTACTTTGGAAAGTTCTGGAAAGCCCAGATGGAGGCTGGGTCATACCAGGCTGCCTTCGCACATGCACCCTAGCTGTGGCTCCCCTCAGGTGGGAGACTTGGTTAGGAACCTGCCATCTCCCTGAATCACTGTTTTTCTTTGGAAAGGATCATCCTGTGCTTTCAGCAGTTATTCAAAGCCCAGCTCCCTGAGAAAGGGAATACACTAACACTATGGGCACTCTCCTTTGGCTGAAAAGGTGGGGGGGGCGTGATCATAAAGTAACAAACATAATTCTTTTTCTTCCTTAAGAACCCAGCTTCGGGCAGCATTTACAGCCATTCCCAGCATTTCCAAGGAAACATCTTAGCTACTAGCTTGTTGGTAGACACACTCCCTAGTTAGGTTGGGCTCCAGGAATGTGACTGAGTCTCACCCTGCTCTTCCTTGAGATGTTGCCTGTTGGTGTCTTGATTGGTGGGGAGGTAAGGGAACCCCCATATCTCAGTAGCATGAGAAGGTGCAGACAGACACCTCTTCTGTGACTGAAACATCCTCAGCTAGAGCTCTGCAGTTCCTTCTGGTGACCTCATCTGTGTCTCTTTGTCACCAGTGGAAGGTCTCAAGGTGGTGGAGATCGAAAAATGCAAGAGCGACATTAAAAAAATGCGGGAGGAGCTGGCAGCCAGAAACAACAGGTAAGTTGTACCTGGAGCCTGCGGCAGCTGACCTGGTTTACTTCCCTAAACAGAAAAGCTAACGTGACTTGGCTGGTCTGTTTCCGACACAGTAGACACAACCCAGAGGATGCCTGTTGTAGCAATGCTATTCGATCCCATTTTCTTAAAGGGTTTTGTTGTGCTTTGGGGTTTTTATTTATTTATTTATTTTATGTGTATGGGTTTTTGACTATATGCCTGTCTGTGCATCATTTGCATGTCTGGTGCCAATGGTGGCCAAAAGAAGGTGTCAGATCCTCTGGAACTAGAGCTGTGAACTAGAACTAGCTGTGAGCTGCCATGTGGGTGCTGGGAATAGAACCCAGGTCCTCTGCAAGAACCTTAAATTCTCATAATTGTGAATCCATCTTCCCGGTCCCCTATGTTTTCCTAAAAGGGGGTTTTGTGGCAGGTGTGAAAATATACACACATGAGAGGGAAATAACACTCTTCCGGAGCTGTACAGTGGCAAATTCCACGCTTGAAGGAAGTTGGTGTCTGTTTTTGTTGTTTGGGAGGTTCTTTTTGTTTTTGTTTGTTTGTTTAGATCTAGTTATCTTTGAACTCACTTCATAGACCAGACTGACCAGTGGATAAAGCTAACAGATTTATCCACTTGCCTCTGTCTGGGATTAAAGACATATGCCATCATATCCAGCTATTATCTGTTTTTAAAGATATAATAGTGAGAAGACAACGATGTTTGGCCTCTAAGAAACAAGCACCCAGTTTTCATCCTCAAGTCTCCCAGTTCCCATGGGGAGCTCCCTCTAACAGAGGAGACAGTGAGTGTTCCCATTAACATGAACTTGGACCACCCAAACCGTCAAAGGTGATATCCATGGAGGCCAGTGACCAATAATTCGAGCAAACCATGCCTCCTGGATGGCTGGTCCACAGGACTGTCCACTAAAGCCAGAGTGTGGGCTATAGGGCAACCTCTTGAGCAAGGTCCAGCCCTAAACAGATGACCTTAGTTATCTTAGGATCCCAACCTCTACTGGAGACCACTGCCTGAATTCAACAAAGCCAGGCTGCCTGGGGAGGGTGGGGTGTGGCTCTTGCCCAAAGGTAGAAGGTACCATGGAGTCCCACCATGATGGCCAGCCTGGTTGTCTCAGGGAGGGCACAGCACAGGGAAGAGAAATAGACCATGGTGTCTATGGGGACCATGTCACATTCCATATCACATGAACTGGCCAGCTGGTGTACAGTTAGAGAGCTCTTTTTCCCTTTTGGGTGAAGGCAGGATGAATTTTGCAGCCATAGGAAACTGAGTGAACCGTTGGTTCACATTGTCCTTGTGAAAGTAGCTCTTTGGGAGGGAAGAGAGTCCCCTGTGTGTGGCTCTAAGAAGAACTCAGGGTCAGATGGGGACAGACTCACTCAGGCTATTATCACCCCAGGAGACATGGCTCTCAGGATCAGGTAGAAGCAAGAGGCCTCTGTGCCAGCTCCCATTGGCAGCACTGGCAGTCTGCTGTAGTGGATCTTTGGCTTGGCTCAGTGACTAATGTACCTCTGTACCTTACAGGCACAGTTTAGAGTTCCCAGAGCCCTCCAGTGCCCCAGCAGGCTTGCAGAGGTGGCATTCTCTGCACAGTGCTGGAGGCATTCCTTGTAAGGGAGAGACGGGTCAGTGGGGTGCTCCACAAGTGAGTGAAATGCTCAGGCTTCGCCCCGCTATGAGCAAAAAGATCCGGAGCACTGGGCTGTGGTCTAGTCCATGTCTAGTTCTGGCTTAGGTAGCTGCAGCCGCTTTTCTACTAAACCCAGTGCATTAGTGTTCTGGATGCAGAATGGTGAGTGTGGCTTGTACTGCCACTCCTGTCTTATTGGAAGGAGTCCATTTTAAGTACAGATGCACACCCAGAAATCAAGCCCCACCCCTAAGGCTGTGTAGCCTCACCTGGATTGTGAAGAAAGGTGAGGCTACCTTGAGGGGTACAAGTGACACATTCTTGTCTTTCTCAGGGAGCAGAGAGGATAGAAAACGGTGTCAGGGCAGCTAGTCCTACACTCATGAGCTTGAAGAACAGACCCACTTGTGAACACACCCTGACAAGGATCTGAATCCACTAGAACCTACCTGAGGCCAGCAAGGGCCACATACACAGCCTGCCAGGGCCCTGAGTAGATCTTTTCCTTAGATCTCCTCATGTTTCTCTGTTTTCCTGAAAGGAAAGAATTCCAATGTCCAGGTCACATTCAGGGCAGAAACAAGTCCTGGAGAATATGGCTGCTGTGGTCTCTGGCACCATCCTATGAGGAAACATGGAGGGAACAAGGCCAGGGTGGAGTAATACAGAAGCATGGGATGGTGACTGAGCCCCAGGGGAATGGAGGATAGGAAGCCCAGGAAATGAGGCAAAATTGAGCTCCAAATGGAATAAAAAGAAGAGGCGCCATGCCAATTGTTCAGCCAGCTGGAGGATGTTGGTTCCTGTGGCAACAAGGGCCAGAGTGAGAAGTGGCTGGCCGTGGCAGGGTCAGCAGGCTTCCGGCATCCTGATGTGTTCCCAAGGCCTCAGTTAGCTGGAAGAGGTGGAATTCCAGATGTCAGCACCATGCATAGTGAAGGCTTCCATATGCTCTGGAGTGTGGGGCATACGTATACACACACACATACACACACACACACACAGAGAGAGAGAGAGAGAACATACAAAATAGAATGCATGTGGGAATGTTCACACAAACAAGACGGAAGGAGAAAGGAAACAATGTACCCAGCCCTATCTGAAATCAGAGGGCGGGTGGCATGCAGTCAGGGCAGGGTGGAATGGCTTCACTGGGCTATTGATTGGTTCCTTCTGTTGTAAATGTACTTGATCTATATTTGGTACAGCGACAGTTACAACAATCTGATAGTTTTTGCAAATGTGCAGGTGAGGGGAAGGCAATGGAAGGCTGTGTTTCAAAAGGAAAAGACTTATAATTCTGAGCTTGGAAACATTACAGGCACACGGAAGCTCCAAACAACCCAGATAGAGGCCAGGGACTCACTGCTAGAGACAACATCCAGGCATTCCTTCAATTTAAACCCCCCACTCACCCCGGGTGTTATCCTGACTGTGTTCAGTTCACTTTGAAGGAAGAAAAAAAAAAAAAAAACAGCAACAAAACAAACAAAAACCTTGAAAATACTGCTTTGTGATCTTTTTTACCTGTAATATTATATATATAACATATATAATAGATAGATAGATAGATAGATAGATAGATAGATAGATAGATAGATTTTCCCACAATCCCACCCTTTTTCTTCACCCAACACCAAGTGCGGATAGAAAGCTCAGTGTCTAGCCATGTGTTTCTGTGCCTCAGAACCTTCTAAAAGGACACCCCAAACTGTTCCCCGACTGGCTTTCAGGGTGTGGGGCTTAGGATAAAAATGGATGAATGAGGGAGGACTTGAGGGTTCCTTTTGTTTTTTTCTCCTGTGTTTGTTGCGTTTTGTTTGTTTGGGGTCAGGATCTCTGTCTATAACCCAGGTTGGCTGCAGACTCAAGATCTTTTCGCCTCATCACCTGGGTGCTGATATCACAGGCGTGTACCACCTAGGTGCTGATATCACAGGCGTGTACCACCATACCCAGCTGAATCTTTGAAAATAAGAATGTTTTATACTATGTATAGGATATTGCTCAGTTGGTAGAGTGTTTGCCTGATTTGTATGAAGCCTTGGCTTCCTTGTCTGGTGCCACATAAACCAGGGGTGGTCAGACACCTCTATAATTCTAGCGCACAGGGGACTCAGAAGTTCAACGTCATCCTTGGTTACATAGCAAGTTGGAGGCCAGCCTGGGCTACATGAGATCCTGTCTCAGAAAAAAGGAAAGCAATCAAAGGAATAGAAAAAGAGAATAGTTTGCTTGTACCATTTTAAAGGATTTTGAAGATATCTTTTAAATGACAAACTAATAAATTTATAAATTACAAGTTTATTAATTGTAAATTAATAATAAATAAATGTATAATTAATAAACTAAAAGTGAACTCCGGCTGCATTATCACCTGGCTTTTGGGATGTCCCGTTTGCAGGCTAGAGTCAATAATCTCTCCGTGGCAGATACTTCTATGACAAATCCAATAGGGTTGGTCTGTGCTTTCCAGGGCTAGGGCTATACAGGTCCAGGGCTGAGGCTATATGGGTCTTGGGGCTGAGGCTGGGGCTGGGGCTGGGGCTGGGCTGGGGCTGGGGCTGTGTGTTCCGTTTGCTCTGATGCCCTGAGCAGTATACAGGGTGCCTTCAAGCCAGAGCACACTGCTTTCACTAAGTTCTTCCTCTGCTCTCCAGGACCAACTGTCCCTGTAAATACAGTTTTTTGGATAGCAAGAAGTTGACACCTCGACGTGATGTCCCCACTTATCCCAAGGTGAGATGGATTTCCGGCCCAGGGATGATTCTAACTCCGTGTCCCCCAGACCCAGGACACAGGAATCCATGGCTGCCCCCTCATTCTGCACAGTGATAACAGCCCCTCTCTCTTCCTGTCTCGGGCTGAGGAAGGGTGGGAAGTGGTCAGGCAGGCTATTTTTCTCTTGGACATTTGTTTAGAGTAGCAATTCCAGAGTGGGGAGGTAATAGCCCTTCTGGCTCCCTCCCGGGCCCACAGCAGACAGTAAAAGACATCTACGTACAAACATTCCACTAAGGAACTTTAACAAGGTTCTTAAAAATCTGCATCACTGGCTCCCCTGTCCCTGAACAACACAGTTTTTATGGAAAGCTTTGCACAAAAGGTTTCGTGTTTTAAAAACAGCCAAGCCCTGAGCCAAGTAGCTATGACCTGGAGTTGTTTTAGCTGCCTACAAAGAGGGCCCCCTTCTCAACAGTGGCCTCCGTTAAACCTCGGCTCACACTTCTGCATTGAGGTTAGGCCAACCACCCACAGGTTCTCCTCCAAGCCCCAATAGGTCCCTGGTGCCCATTAGTCAGTAATTGGCCACACATCGGTCCAAGCCATGCACTGATAATCATCTAGGAGACCAACCCCTTTCCACATGGGAAAATATGGCCAACATCTTTTGTGATCCTTCCAGGGATTACACAGCCCAGACCTGGACCAAACTGAGCCTTCACACCAGTTCCTTCTTATGAAAATGAAGAAGGATAACCCACATGCTGCCTCATGTCTAGAGCATTGGCCTGAATTCTGGCAGTTCACCCTGAACCTCAGTACTCAGTGGACCCACTTCAGCCTGGGGCCTTCATCAGCCAGTGTGTGGCTTAGCTTGAGGCTGATTCCAGGGGTGGTTCTGCACAAGACAAACCCAGCAGAGCTTCTCAGCAGGGATTTAAACATATGCCTGATGGTTTATTGTTTCTTCTCTTCACTTTAATAGCTTTTACTGTTGAGATCTGATTGACAGCTATATACTCTGAACACAGTGAACATTGACACATGTACTCATGAAATTACTGTCATGGTAAATATAGGGAACATTTCTATCACTCAAACATTCCTAGGAACCCCAAGGAGTCCCTAGTAGTCCAGGCCACTAAAGATGGGTGTCCCTTGATAGTTTCCAGAGAAAGGCAGTCCTGGGTCTGTATATAGTGAAGAGGTCTGGAGAATGGAGATGCTCACCTGGACCTCTGGCACAACTGTCTGGCTAACATACCATTTTCATCCTTTCCAGTACCTGCTCTCCCCAGAGACCATTGAAGCCCTACGGAAACCCACCTTTGATGTCTGGCTTTGGGAACCCAACGAGGTAGGTGAGGGATAATCAAGTTCTCCAGTCCCTGGAGACAGATGCTCAGGACTATAAATCCTGAATGGGAACTGTGCCCAGACTATTCCTACTGGGTACTTTTTTTCCCTGTCTTTTTTTTTTAAAAAATTAGCACTCAATGGTCTCGGAAGGATAAAGGAGACAGAGCCCCTGATGGCACCAAGTACCCCTGGGCAACTAGCTGAACCCTGCGCCTATATCTGTAGGAGAAGCGGGAAGAGGGAGCCATACAGAGGCAGGCAGAGGTGTTGCTTGCAACAGCTATGTCTGGCAGAGAGGGGCCTCGCCTCGTTAGGAGCATCCTGCTAGGAAGCATCTCCAGCAGAGGCCCCCAGGCAGCTGGAAGATATTTCTTTAAAATTTTCTCATTTGCTAAGAAATATCAACATGGAAAAAGAACATGTCCCTTCCTCAGGGACCATTCACCAAAACCTAAGGACTCTTCCCAGCTTTCCAAAGCACAGACTTGTGGAAACAGGCAAAAAAAAAAAAAAAAGGTCTCTGTTCCCTTTGACAGTCAGCCGGAGCAAGTGGGAATTTGTGCCTTTAGTCAAGAGGGTCCCCAGCTTTCCAAATTAAGCCTCTTCCAGCATGTTCCTGCCCAGCCTAAGAAGTCCTTTGACTGGGGAATTTGGGCTAGAAAAGCAGAGACCAGGCTGGGAGACACTCTGTGACTAAAGGAGCTTGTTGTACATAAGCAAGGACTGGGGTTCGGGTCTGCAGTACCTGTAAATGCCCGGTGGGCATGGCAGCTGCTGTGAACTCAGCACAGGACAGGCAGAGATGCCCCAAGAGGCTGGTTAGATAGACTAGTCAGTCTAGCCAGTGAGCTCTGAGTTCAAGTGCTAGATCCTCCTCATGTTATAAGGTGGATAGCAATCAAGAAAGATACCATATCAGTGGGTGGTGGTAGTGTCACATGCCTTTCATGCCAGCACTTGGGAGAAAGAGGCAGGCAGATCTCTGAGTCTGAGGGCAGCCTGGTCTGCAGAGTGAGTTCCAGGTCAGCCAGGGTTCCAGAGAAACCCTGTCTTAAAAAGACCAAAAGAAAAAGAAAGGAAGGAAGGAGAGAAAGAGAGAGAGGAAAAGAAAGAAAGTATATCAACCTCTGGCCTCCACACTCATGTGCACATGCATGTGCACACATACACATGACCACATACGTACTACCTCCCTACACATACACACTGAACCAACAACAAAACAGAAAAGCAGGACCCAGCCCAGCTCACGTGGAAGAACAAACCATTGACAAACCACCAGAGATGTGCTACCAAGGGCTCTGTG
>PVIH01008604.1:67865-89661 GCA_004025045.1 Sigmodon hispidus
GTGCTACCAAGGGCTCCGTGCTACCAAGGGCTCCGTGCTACCAAGGGCTCCGTGCTACCAAGGGCTCCGTGCTACCAAGGGCTCTGTGCTACCAAGGGCTCTGTGCTACCAAGGGCTCCGTGCTACCAAGGGCTCTGTGCTACCAAGGGTTCTGTGCTACCAAGGGCTCTGTGCTACCAAGGGCTCTGTGTTCCTGCTCCAAGGTGCAGCTACCAAGTGTTCTTAGCTCCAGCCTTGAGGTGCAGAACTGGCATGCAGAAATCAAACGTTCAGGCAGCCTCTTAGATATGTGGCCTCCTAGGTTAGTGTGGGGCCACAGTCCCCTGAGCACAGATACCAGAAACAAAGACAGAGCTTTGGAGAAACATGGCAATGTGATTCCTCCTGGGCCTGGGCAGAGCAAGACTGTGACAAAGAAAGGTACAACAGGTGACCCCGAATGTGACTCCTCCCACCGGTAGATGGCCATCTGGCCCTGCTTCTGTCTCATTCTATAGGACAGTTCCAATATCCAGTCATTGACTTTAGCCAGCCAATGTTTCTAGTGAGAGTGACCTGCATAGAGACCAATTCTTGAAGTTGTTTTGTTTGGTTTGGTTTGTTTTGGTTTGGTTTTTGCCTCTGCTATCCCGTCCGTGGAGACTGTGGTAGGAGATAAAAGTTGTTCCCAAAGCTGAAGAGCTCATGCATTCATAACAGAAGCATCACCCTCTGCCCTCACTTTCCAGACCAGGGTCATAACTACTCTCTGACGGGCAAGTAGACAAGGTCAGTGGTTCTTACAGGGCTACATGCTCCATGCTCCATGTAACACTTTCCACTACTCATAACTTTAGTCAGGGAGACTAGCAGAATGCCTCTGGAGCTTTCTTGCTGTCTTCAGGTAGTAAGCCAGAAATGTTCAAAATCAAGAGCCTTGGCCTCTAGCAAATTCAAGGCTGGGCAGCAAAGATTCATAACTAAACATACACTGAGGACCTGTGCAGCTACCTGGGCCTGAGATGGCAAGGAGCATCAGGGCCCTGTGAGGGCATACCTCTTTTCCAGTGGAGGCAATGCCACATCAACCACATTTCTACCCAGTGCCCTCCTCACACCTAATGCAGGATATGATCTCATGCTGTTCTGGTACCTCAGGTCCCTTGGGGATTCATCCTGAGGCTGCAGACGGTAAGGTAGCTGCTATGCCACACTGAAGGGCCACCCACTGTCACCTTGGAAATTCTTCCCTCTTGGATCATTGCTCATCACCATCTCCAGGAGTCACGGCTCACTCACTTGCACAGCTGGGGTGGAGGACTGTCAAGGGAACAGCCTATCACTACTATTCCGAAGCCGCCACGTCCATCACAGAAGTGGCAGCAGATGGTTACGTCTGGCAGTTTTCTGAATCTCTCAATTGTGATTTCACAGCGAATATTTCATCTCTCTGGGGATGCTCAGAACACTGTCTGGGCCTCTGGGGCAAAAATAATGGTTTGGGGCTGTAGCCCAAAGATTCCTGATGACTGGCATTCAGAATGGTGGGAAGGCCAGTAGTTTTGGATGGAGAGCAGCTGCCAACATCCGGGAAGCCAGTCATCCTTAAGCAGGGGCCAGAGCACCTGTCAATCTACAGGAAGTGTCTCCTAGGGCCATCAAATGGCCATTCAAAGCCATTAGCTTCTCAAGGAAGATGAGTGTGTGGCCAGCATGCTTTCAGGATGCTCTGTGACACCCTGTGAGGTCTGGGTAAAAGATTGTTTTGTTTCCCAAGTGAACTCTTGGCAATATCATGAAATCCTCTGCTCCTCCTAACAGAATTACAATATTGCAGTCACAAAACTTCACCTTAACTACAGCATTCCCAGCCCATACATATTATGTAACAATGAAGAATAGAGCTTGGTGGCATGCACACACTTCCTTTGACAATCAGCCATGTCAAACCACCAGAGACACGATGACTTCAACAACAGCCATCTAGTCTCATTGTTCTGGATCCAGGAGGTCAAGGTCAAGGTGTCATTCCTACACTCTCCCTGTATCTTAAAGATGACATCTCTCCATCATGCCAGTGTGTCTGTTCCTACAAAGTCATGGTTAAGTTGAATTGGGCCCCTCCTGATGACCACATTTATCTTAGATGCCTCTGTAAAAACCCTGTCCCCAATATGGTCATGTTGGTGGGAGTGTCAGAGTGGGGTCTCCACATACTGTGCTCATGGACCACAGTTCAGTTCCTCACATGAATTTGCCACTTGGTATCCAGATGCAAGGGAAGCAGACCAGGATACAGTAATGACAACTGTAACCCTGTGCAGACACTAGGACACTGGTGTCCAGGACCAGGCAGACACTGATGTGTGGCCCAGGGGAAGTGCTCTCTGCTGGGGTCATGTCCACAGGGCTGTCCCATTCTGCTCTGTATGACAGATCACCTGTCTCCCTGATACCTGCTTCTCCCATCTGGGTGACCCTACAGTTGACCTGTCCCATCCTTCCCCAGTCATCCTGGTGACACTATTCATAACAGTGCATGGGAAAGAGGGTCAGATGGCCTGCCTGCTCCCATTGACCCCTGACCCTTGATTCCACAGATGCTGAGCTGCTTAGAGCATATGTACCATGACCTTGGCCTGGTCAGGGACTTCAACATCAACCCCATCACACTCCGCAGGTGGCTGGTAAGTGATGAGCCCACACTCAGACCTGTCACTTCTTCCCACTCATACTGGAATGGCCTACCCTGCATTTCCTGATATCCATGGGCTTCTGCAGAATGGGTGTCTGTACCAAGGGCTCTCTGTGAAGTCCTTTGTCCCATCTACCCTCCCACGTCCTCAGAGAAGTGGGGAAATAGTGCATCAGGGAGAGACCCACAAGGCAGCACACTAAAGCAGGGGTGTGTGAAATTGGGGGTGTCATGTATGTCTGAGTGTGTGTGGTTATTTCTACATATGTGTGTGCATGTGTGTGTGTCTCTAGGGGTGTGCATGTGAGAATGTGTGTAACTGTCTGGGAGCACACGTCTCTGTGTCAGTGTGGATGTGAGAGCATGTCTCCGGGAGCTTGTGAGAGTGTGTGTATCTGGGTTGTGCGTGGTGTGGGTGGCTGTAGTATATGGGGGTAGACATGGGTGCTTAGTAGCAGATCTTTTTCTAAGGGATAGAACATTACTGTGAATCAAGAACTGAAAGCCTGTTAATTGCCCCGTAGGCCTGGGAACCTAGAGGCCTCATGGAATGCCCCCTGCCTCACTCCCAACTATCTATCTCAACAGACACCCCAGGGATACTTTAGTCCTTGCTCCCAGGCTGTGTAATGGTGGGACATTGCAGGACTCCTGGGCCACACTGCTCTGTGATGCTGAACACCTGAGGCCTTGGCCTTGGCCATGAAAAGCCCTGCCATTCTAATGGGAAATAGTGGGCAGTGAGTTAACCCTTTCCTCCCCACAGCTCTGTGTGCATGACAACTACAGAAACAATCCCTTCCACAACTTCCGGCACTGCTTCTGCGTGACGCAGATGATGTACAGCATGGTCTGGCTCTGTGGCCTCCAGGTGGGTCCTGCCAGCCCCCACCCTCCTCCATCCCTAGCCCTGCTGAGTGGCTGGGCCCTTCATTCTCCTAGCCCAGGGGACTTCCGACCTCTGCAGGGACTGTGTCCTCCCCTGTGTCACTGCAGCCCAGTCTGTCCCCACCCCTCAAGCCCTCCCATGAGGAGGACAGATGCCTGACTCTCACCTAATCCAGGAGAAGTTTTCCCAGATGGACATCTTGGTCCTGATGACCGCAGCCATCTGCCATGACCTGGACCACCCAGGGTACAACAACACGTACGTTTGGGGTTTCTTTGTCATTTCTTCTTTGAAAAGTGTCCCTTCTCTCTGGAGAAACCCAGCTTGCCCTTCAACAACAGCTCTCAGATGGAGCTACAAACTTAGACCCCCAACCCTGTAGGATGCAGGTCTCAGCTTTGGACTTCATCCAGAGCCCTGGGGCTCCCTGGGAGGGTACCTCCAAGGCTACCAACCCAAACAGGCAGCCACAATCTATTTGTGTCAGCCCTAGGCTTTGAAGGTGCATGATGGCACCAGCCTGCCTCCTCCCCAAGGCAGGGGACAATGGGACTCCACACTATACTTCACCAGAGCATTTCCAAAGGCCCAGGCAGAGGACCAGGGCTAGAATGAGTGAGGGCAGAGCTAGGGGAGCGCAGGTGATGGGGCCTAGAGGATGGGCCCAGATCTGGAACACTAAACAATTACTTCCTGCCTCTATTGGGTAGAATGCTACCCCATGGAATGGACAGAGTCCTCCCTCATGGTGTGGGCTTGCATTCGGTGACACATAGCTGGGTTTTGTTGTTGTTTTTAATTTTTTCTAATTGTGACTGTGTAGTGACATCAGATGTCCTTGGTGCCATGCTACCATTTGTCAGGATAGAATGGGTCCCAAGTATAGTCATGTCCACTCCTCAGGACAGAATAGATGCCAGGTGTGTCCGTAAGACTCCTCAGAGGCCGTCCCAATCTCGTCTAGTACCTTTTTGCGCATTGATTGGTCACCACAGCTGCCAACAACAGACTGGCAAAAAGAGCATTTTGAACATTAACCTCAAAATGCAGCCCTTAGAATGGCACAGTAGGGCTCTTCCTGTAACCCCAGTTCTTAAAGGCTGAGAGAGGCAAGAAGGTCCAGGTTCCAGGCCACCCTGGGCTACAGAATGAGATCCTGTTATATAGGCATATTTATACATACATGGGGAGCAGAGTGAGAAAACCTGTTTCCCCTTTCCCAAAATCCTGTCTTTGCATATACTAAATATCTGACAGTTTTGGGAACCGTGATGCCTTCAAGGCATCACCCCAGGAAGATAGCTGAAGTCATGGGTTAAGCTTAAAGGCCTAGGCTCCTTAGTTATGGGTGCACGCGAGTCAGGGATTCAACTGAAATGAGTTTGTGATGTGAGCATCCGGCCACTAGCCCTTAGGCACTTCCAGCTTCTACAGGAACCACGTCCACCAGAGCATACAAATGTCTGTAGTTCCAGTTCCAGGCAAACACGAAGGCAAATAAATAAATAAATAAATAAATAAATAAATAAATAAATAAATAAAGTTTAAAAAAAAAAAAAACAAAACAAAAAAAAAAAACAAAAGCCAGTGTCAGGGTCCCTGACCTTCCTGCTCTCTCCACATATCCTAGGTACCAGATCAATGCCCGCACGGAACTGGCTGTGCGCTACAACGACATCTCACCGCTGGAGAATCACCACTGCGCCGTTGCCTTCCAGATCCTGGCAAGACCCGAATGTAACATCTTCTCCAGTGTGTCTCCTGAGGACTTCAGGCAGATCAGGCAGGTGTGTGTAGCCAGAGCTTTGGAGGATCAGGGCTGAGCCCCACTCTTCAGAGGCCCTTGGTTACAGCAGTACCCATCGGGCACCCTGAAACTAGCCCACCTTATCTACTTCTTCCAGGGCCTAAAGTAGTCCCCAAGGAGATGGGCCTTTGCCATATACACCTGATGTCACCTGAATGTCATTGCCATTAATACAACCCTAATGGCTCCTTTGGAGATCATTCCTGTGTCCCTGAAGTCAGGGAAGAAGCTGAGGAAATTAAGGGAAGAAACTAGCCCAAGGCAGCACAGAGCCTGGACAGGCACCTGTGTTGCATGCAGCCCAGTAGAGCTGATGTCTACCATGTAGCTTCAGCTATTATCACCCACCACATAGGCCTAGTCAATCATCTCCATCACGGCCTGTACTAGTTGATTATCAGGTCTCATTGCCCTCTCCATGCAAAAGGTCCTGTCTGAACCATAACTCAGTGAAGCACTATTTACAGGGATGGAAGGGCCCATAGTGACTTCTGTCTAGAATAGAGTGGTTCAGTGGTAGCTGACACTCAGCACCTGTGAAGGGGACCTTATTTGGGAAAAAGGGGGGGGGTCTTGGCATACCTACTTAAGTAAGATCTCCAGGTGCTTCTGGACCCCAAACCAATGACAGGTGTCCTTATGAGAGACAAGAAGACAGGAAAAAGCCACAGGACAATAGAGGCAGATATTGATATGGACAAAGCCAAGGGATTGCTGGACCACCAGAACCTATAAGGAGCAGACAGGAGCCTTCCCTCAAGCTTTGGAAGAAACAAGGACACACTGTCACCTTTATCTTGGCCTTCCAGACCCCAGAACTATAAGGGACTATCTATCCCCATGGCCAGCAGCACTCAGCCAGGCCACCAGGCTATGCTTGTAAGGAGCATCCCCAGGCTCTCTGAGGGCCATGTGTTACCTCCCTTTGAGTCTCGACTGGCCCCTTTCCCCACACAACTAAATTGATGCAGGTAAAAGGCTCATTCTAGAGAACCTATAAGCATGGCTTTTTCAAAGAGCAGCCACCTCATAAACCATTATTTCCTTGTTTGTCTGTTCCCTGAGAAGTTCACAGCTAGCTGTAGTGTATGATGGCAGTCACTGCTGAATCACTGAGTCGTGGTGCAGCCTTGTCCTCTAGCTACAGGCTTCTGCCCCTTCCTTCCTGTCTGCATCTCCACCCTCTGAGTGTGTGCCATAGACGGTTATGACAAACTATAAGCACCCTTCTCTAAAATGGGTAAAGGACATGCTATGAGAAGAGATCGCCACCCAGGCCTGTGCCACCCAGTGACTGCTCAGAGGCTGATGGAGCATCCCTTAGTGTATGGATTTCTTCAGCAAAGTAAATCAAGCAGCCAAAGAAAAAGAGAATCATCTAACTGCATTTGTAGACAATAAACCCCTGCAAACAGAATCTTCTTCATGCTGGCCACCATGGGGAATAACAAGACTTGTCCTACTTCAAAACTTTGAGTTTTAAAATAAGACCTTTTTCTAGAAACAAAAATAATTTGTCCATATTTTTAAAATATGTTATCGGAGAATAAAGAGAAGGCTCTGTAGGTAAAAGCACTTGCCACACAAGCCAAGCAACCGGAGTTCGAATCCCCAGAGTCCACATCACAGCTAGACGCAGCAGTACTGATGTCTAAAATTGTAGTGAACACCTACTAGGAACTGAGAGGTGGAGACGGAACTACCTGATGTTCACAGGCCAGTTAGCCTGGTATACACTACAGTGAACACCAGGAGATCCTGTCTCTAGCAGAGTGGAAGCAAGAACCAACAACCAAGGTTGACCCCCGACCTCCACCCACACTCACATGCCATTCTGTTAATAACAGTCTATACAGAAAAAAATTAATAACCCCAAATTCAAGATGATGTGTCTCACACACACACAAGAAATATACATTTGAGATTCTTCATAGTAGCTGTTTGACTTTGGCATTTGAGGTTGGGGATCTTATTTTCTGGGAAAAGTGAAGCTCTACCGCTGATACAGAGATGTCATGTAAATATTTTGTGAAATGGATGGATAGATGATGGGTGGGTAGATAGATAATGTATGGATGGCAGATAGGTGAGTGGGTGGCAGATGGTTGGATAGATGGTGGGTAGGTGGATGAAAAGATAGATAGCTAGATTGATTGATTGATTTAATGCAGATGGATGGGAAGTGGGTATCAGATTGTTGGGTGAAGGATGGGTGAGTGGATGGCAAATGGTTAGATGGTGAATGGATGAGTAGACATAGACAAATAGAATACAGTAGATGTGTGGAAAGCTAGATGGACAGGTAGAAAATGAAAGCTTGGGTACATGATATATTGGACTATGCTACTTTTTCTAAACCAGTATTTAGTTAATAAAGTAAGCACCTTAGTCTAGTTTCAGCTGATATAATAAAATACCATAGACTGGGTAATTTTAAAAGGAAAAAGAGTATGTTCACTCATAGTTCTGGAGGCTAGGAAGTCTCAGAGTGTGGCCTCCACTGATGCTTTGTTTCTGGTGAGGGATGTGAGCAGAAAATCAAAAGACAAGAGTGAGCATTCACTCCCTGTGGATTTAGCCCAGTGCTGACTGGGTTGTGGAGAATATGAATTACTTCATGAATGTAGAATCCTTAAGGACCCCCACTTCTTACCACAGTCACTCTAGGGACCATATTTCAACCTGAGTTTAGAAGAGCATCAGCCCTGTCCAAGCCATAGCATAGCTATCATCTATAAGCCCATTGGATCTTCGTTCATAAACTTGATAGTGGGAATGTTATCAAGTATGTTCTGATTTAGATAATTTATATGAAGCCCCATATAGATGAGACAATGGGAAATTGGTCTTGGAAATTCCATTATTGATAACTGTCAGCAAGCTCTGAGCAGGGCTAATTGCAGACCTAAGTGACTAAATCCAAGAGACCTCCAATTTTGGCTAAAACCTGCTTGGTTTTATAAGTCAGCATGACTGACGACCCATCTGTTACCCTGCCAGCCTGTGATCTGCAGTCCGTGGACATGGCACACAGATAGAATATACATGTGAGCAACAGGAGCTCAGAGCATAGTGTGAGTGGCACTGACTGAGGTTCTGGTATGTGGTGACACTGTGTCCTCTTATCATTCAGGGGATGATCACATTGATCTTGGCCACTGACATGGCAAGGCATGCTGAAATTATGGATTCTTTCAAAGAAAAAATGGAGAATTTTGACTACAGCAATGAGGAGCACCTGACCCTGGTAGGTTGTGGCTTTTGTTTCTTTAGAAAGCTCAGTCATCGCTCAGTTGGAAAAAATCAGGAACCCAGGTGCCTCACCTGGCCATGGGATACTGAAGTGACAGGATTTCAGTATCACAGCTCCTCCTGGGCCAGCAGTAGACAAGGCTGACTCTTGAAGAGTTCTCTATGGGTCGAGGACAACCTTCTCCCTTAAGGATGTGGCTCAAGTATGTGTGGTGTCTGTTCCTGATACAAAGAAAACTGCAAACCCAGCCTGCTGGTTCATCCTTGAAATCCCAATACTAGAGAGGCTGAAACAGGAAGATCGCAGTGACTTCAGGCCCTGAAAGTAATAAATTTTGAGCCAGCCTGGGCTAAAATGTAAGACCCTATCTCAAAAATTAATTTTAAAATGAGTAAAATACATTAACAAAATAATTAACAATTAGTATCTCAGCAATTAGAGGTTAATTGTTCTGTGCCTTATTTTAAAACTAATCTTTTGGGGCTGGAGAAATGGCTCAGCAGTTGCAGAGAATGTGGATTCAGTTCCCAGCATGTTCATGGCAGTTTGCAACCCCCTGTAATCCAGATCTAGGGAATCCAACGCCCTCTTCTGGCATCTGCAGGCACTGCACACACTTAGTACATATACATACATGCAGGCACAGCACCCATGTACATAAAATAAATAAATAAGTCTTTAAAACCAATAACATCACTTTGTCTCTCCAGAGGAGCTAACAGACAGTAAATGAGGATGCCTTTCTTAGGTTGGGCTAAATTTCTGGCTTCCCATCCCATGATGCTGAGCCTTCAGGGACCATTACTGCAAAAGGCTGAATCCCAGTGGGCGAATGGAGAAGGAAGGGCCCTTGTGGTTAACACCTGAACAGGGAGAGGATGTGTCTTTCCCAAATCAGGGCTTCTAAGAGCACCCCCTTTCTAAGGAAAGAAGAGAAGCACAGTCTGCCTCTACCTCTGCCTCTGCCTCTGCCTCCTGAGTGCTAGGATTAAAGGCATGTGCCACCACTGCCTGGCCTCTAAGGCTAACTCTGTGGCTGGCTCTGTCCTCTGATCTTCAGACAAACTTTATTTCTTTAGAGCTACACACTATATCACCACAGTGTGAGAGCTTTCTGTGTTGCTCAGAACAGCATGGAGACTAAAATGGTTGAGCTATTTATTTCTAGAACTTCTACTTAATATTTTTTGGGGTAACTAAAAGCATAAAAAGCAAAAGTAAGGACAAACAGGAGCTACTATACAGCCACATGGGATCCATGGCAAGATCTGCAAAAGTCTGGGAAAGACAAAAAATAAAAAAATGAAGCCAAGGACGATCGGAGAGGCTGATGAAAGCAAATAGGCTGTACTGTGTGTGCCTTATTTCTGTCTCTGATATGAAGAAAGCTAGCATCCAGGCTACGTGACAGGGCAGAGTTCAAAGGGTCTGCCCACAGCAAAGGTGGGTAGATAGGACGATAAGGCATACGTGCCTACCTTGGTCTCTGCCTACCCACCTACTGATCAGGAGGTCCAGGAAAAACTGCCACCCAGGGTTCCATTTTTCTCCTGGGACAGAATCAGCTGACTGTACTTGCATCACAGCAGGGCCCCCAAAGGCTCAGGGAGGGACTAAGAAAGGACTGGGAGAGTCCATAGTCCAAGCCTCTGGGAGGTGGGGGGTGGGGGAGCCCTGGGCTAAGGAAACTGGAAGTACCCAGAATGCAGCCTGAAGACATATCAACATGTTTGACCCAGCCACCACCGAGGCCACAGTGTCTAGTCTGGGACAGTTTCCCCAAGAGGCCAACCAGACCAAGCTTGTAACTGCCTCTGGGCTGGAGCCAGTTCCATGGAGCAGCAAAGGATTGCTGCCCAGGAACTAGAGAAGGAGCTGTGGAGCAGATATCCATAAGCCCTTCAAGGTCAAGCCAGATTGGAAGGGTTGATCCACCTGCTGTGCAGACATAAGGACTGTGTAGAGTCAGACCGTGTTCCCTTTCCTACATGGAAAAGTCAACAAAGCAGACAGATCACGGCTTGAGGTTGTGTGCCTCCAATGGATGTTTCTTCCTGCTCACCCTCAGGACCCCCCCCATTTATCCAGAAAGGTCACAGTATCGAATGATGTTTGTGCCAGGCGCAAGGCCAGGGCACCAGCACCCACAGCAGGCCGAGGTAATGATCTAGCTAGTTCAGGAGAAACACTTGGGCAGAATCTGTTGACTGTCCCTGCTGGATTCTAGTGAAATGGCTAGCCTCCTGCCTGGGAGGAAGTACACACTCTTGGGAGACCACACCCAAGAGGATGCAATGAGCACATGACAGTACTACCAGGGACATCTGCTCTGGAGTGGCATGTAGGCTGGAGGGAATGGATCTGTGCAGAACCTTCCAGACACACACATCATGGGAGGAATGTCTCCAGGATGTGAAGTCTCAGGCACAGAGACAGACTAATACAGGAAAGCCCTGTGCTTGGAAGCAGCAGAGCTGAAAGGCCCCTTTGCACAATTTTGTGCAATCTTCCAATTCCATAATCTCTCCTGCCTGAGGGACACACCCCCTAGGTAAACAATGCTGGACTGACTTCCCCGGTCCCCACTGTCCTGGGACATGGGGTTGCAAGATTCCCACCATGCTCTTTGCCATCATTTCACCACCACTTGGGGTCCCCATCATCCAGCTCTTTTTCAATGCTCTTTTTAAACCATTGCCTCTTAACGATGTCCTTCATATATATATATATATATATTTCCCACAGTTAACAAAATTATTTGACTTGTCAAGGTGATGTATGATAGACAAACACTGTATCCCTCAGCCATGTCCCCTGCCCTGTTTTTTTTTTTTTTTTAAACTTTTTTTTTATTTATTATTTATTTATTTATCTTGGTGTTTGCCTGGAACTGGAACTACAGACAGTTGTGAGCTGCCATGTGGGTGCTGGGAATCGAACCCGGGTCCTCTGGAAGAGCAGACGGTGCTCTCAACCGCTGAGCCATCTCTCCAGCCCCCCCCTGCCCTGTTTTTACTTGGAAGTTTAAGGCACACTCAATTTTTAATTTGACAGTTTACAATTGGTATCCTAAAATCTTGTGTATCTGATGCTCTGTGAGTGCCATGGGTCCCCATCCTTCTTCAGGGAAGCTGACAAACCCAGGCTACAAGGATCCCAGTGCAGAGTACTGCAGCAGAGTACCCTTCCGGGTAGAAAAGCTCCATGGTCATCAATGGCCAGGTTCCCACCCCACCCCCATCCCATCCTTTTTTTCCACCTATGATGGTGGATCCAGTCAACCCACAGCTGCGGTGGGTGTGCGGTGTCTGCCGTCACCCTCAATGTTCGTCACCTTCAATGTCACTTCTCTTTCAGCTGAAGATGATTCTCATAAAATGCTGTGATATCTCCAATGAAGTCCGTCCCATGGAGGTGGCAGAACCATGGGTGGATTGTTTACTAGAAGAATACTTCATGCAGGTGAGAGACCCCAGACCATCAAATTATGAGCATTTCTTCCAGCTCTGTGAATGGGTGGAGCTACCAGGATAATTGACATATCTATCCCATATCCCAGCAACCTCCACAACACTGTCTGTAGAGACATAGACATGGGCTGTATTATAGATGTGAGACTGTGGTCACCATAAAAGAAAAAATAAAAAGCGTGATGAAATTGCCCCTCACAGAGCCACTTTTAGAGACAGATACAAGAAAAGTGAGTATGAGTCAAGAAGATAAGGGGAGAGAGGCCCTGTGGATGGAGTGAGGCCAAAAAGATGTTTCATAGGATTGCTACAGGGAGATCCAGGCATAAACTAATACAGACAAGTAGCTGTCAAGTTGAGCCTTGTAATCTGCCCTGTGATGCCCTTGAGACACTCTGCCTGTCTCTAGACTCGGTCCCTATGATTCCAACCTGCTCAGCTCCCCTTGGCTTGTATATAGCCCATTCACGGCAGGGTCTCTGTGACCTCACCATTAGACTGCTTTTGTGTGACCATGACTGTCACAGCTGGGCAGCATGTCCTGTTCTTCCTCTAAGAATAGTCCTGCTCTGTGAATCCAAGTCCACGGACCTTTGTCCCTGTAATGTCATTGTCACTGTGTTCCCTGCAGAGTGACCGTGAGAAATCAGAAGGCCTTCCTGTGGCCCCATTCATGGACAGAGACAAAGTGACCAAAGCAACAGCCCAAATTGGGTTCATCAAGTTTGTCCTGATCCCAATGTTTGAAACAGTGACCAAGGTGAGCAATCGATCATGCTGATGGTTCAGCAGCAGTCAACACACATCTGCATACATACATGCACATCAGCATACATGCATGCCCATTTCAGGGATATGCATTGTATTGCATGTGCACACACATAAACCCTCTACAGCTTTGCCATCTGCTGTCATGGTGATGGTTGCCTGGCAGTCATTCCTTCTGCTGGGCACAGTGCCACCCACTCCAGCACTCTACCAAGAGCTCCATGTGGGACACTGTCAGGCTCTCTGTGCCCACTTTGCCCCTACCTATCTCTGCCAGCCTTAGTACCCATCCAGCTGTTCCAGCTGTTGGCTCTCATGTCCTTCCACACCTCACCTTAAAGGAGCACCTGGAATTGGTGCCCTAGGGCTGGGGAACCCTCACAACCACATCCAAGCCTTCTCACAGCTCTGCACCAGAGCTGCTTACACATCCTGCCCAAGGCCACCCCTTCCAGTCCCCTGGGTCCCAAACACACACTTATCGCTTGCCAACTGTTTTATCACCCCACCTTCTACCCATCATTCTCTGGGTGTCTTAGGGCCACTGACATCCTTTTCATTCTTATGACCATCACCAGGAATTTTGTCAGATCTGTCCCCTGCACAAGATCGTCTGAGGTCAAACTTATCCTTGTCTTACTGAAGGGGGTGGGGACAGGAGAAGTAAGTAGACTTGCTGGGCTCTTCTGAGAAATAACAGAAGTGGGAATCTGTGCCGGAGACTGAGACAGGAAATGGGTGGGGCCGTGCCACAGTCTCCAGGACTTAAAACTGTTCAGGAGATTCATACCCCATCACCTTGGGTTTCTTTGAAGGCCTTGATTTGGGGCCACTGGGAAGTGAGACCCTTGGGACTCACAGATACCCCAAGGGCCCGACAGATCTCCTCCAGTGGTCTCTGTAGCTTAACAGTGGTGGGATGACCTTGGACCCTCTGCTTCCCAGCTCTTCCCCATTGTCGAGGAGACCATGCTACGGCCACTCTGGGAGTCTCGAGAACACTATGAGGAACTGAAGCAGATGGATGATGCCATGAAGGAGGTAAAGGCCATGCAGAGAACACAGGCAGGCAAGTCCAGGACTTGCAGCCAGGTGGTACAAAGGGCGGGCACAAGAGCCAACCTCAGTGAGACAAGGGGTCTAGATGCCATGCTCTCAAAAAGCTGAGTCTCTTATCAAGGACTGTGGTGGGCAATGCTTTCCTTGGATTCTGCTGGCCAATGAGAGCTATGTGAGCCTGGAGAACAAGATGTATCACATCCTCCACAGTGTCTCTTAGCACCTCCCTGGCCTCTGGCCTCCTCCAGGCCAGAATGCCTGTTCAGTGAGGACTGCATTGAGAACAAAGCAAATGCCTGAGGCCCAGCTTGCAGACACAGAGCACATAGGGCAACTCAGCTACTCTTGTGGTCCAAAGGATGGAGAGGTTTGGGAGCACTGGAATTCTGGATCTCAGGAGAGAGTCAGAGCCTTGACAGTCTTGGCACAGAGTCTCATGAGCAGTTCAGCTTTGTTGGGGTCCCTGTGTGACCCACTCTTCTTCCAGAAGGGTTGGCACTAGGGACTCGGTCCAGGTCTCCTGCCTGATATGGCTGCCAGGTGCAACCTTTCTACCCACAGCACTCCCTGCTCCTACCAAGACACCCATGCACCCAGAAACTTTCTGCGTTCCTCATTCGCTACTGTGACCTCACCACTCAACCTGAGATGCCCTCATACCCTCATTTCCTACTCAGTACATGTCTATCCACGTATCCATCTTTTCTGCTTTCTTTCCCAGGAGTGGTCCAGTATTGGTCTCATCTCCCTCAGCCATATCTGCAATGGACACAGTGTACACAGTGCCAGACATGTCACAGGCATCTGGTGAAAGTGTATAGGTTGACAGAGAGCACAGGCCAGCAATCCTGACCCCGCTTCTAGGAAGTTACAAGATGACTGCTCTGAAAAGCTAAAAGGCTAGAAGTAAAACTGTACACACCAAAGGGCAGTCCCCCAGTCCAGACTGATGGGAAGGCTGCAAGAGCCTCGCCAACATGGCCATCCCATCAGCTATCGCTCTGGGAGACCTGAGTCTGCAATCCTACATTCCACTGCCCAGTGAGAATGCCAGGCTCTCCAGGATGCCATCCTTGACCTAGAGAAGGAGGCATAAAAAAGAAGCAATAACACTTAGCCTGAAACAGGAACTTGGCTCCCAGGCCTGGGGTTGTAGGCCATGGCCTGTTTGATCTAGACATTGCTGGCTAGGATGTCATGAGTCATGAACAGGTCACAAGCACTCAGGCTATATCTGGGAGAATCTGAAAAGCTCGTGTATGTGTGGGTGGCCATCTTTGGCATCAGAGTGTCTTCAGGCAGTGTATACCTCCTGAGGCAAAAGGTTGCTTGAATTGGCCCACTACCTTCAGGACTGACTTTGACCTTTGCTCTCTTAGTTACAGAAGAAGACAGACAGCTTGACATCTGGAGCCACTGAAAATGCCACCGAGAAGAACAGAGACGTAAAAAACAGTGAAGGCCATTCTCCTCCAAACTGATGTCTCAATGTGTACAGTAAGTGGGAAGGCTCTGGAGTATTATACGTGGGGAGGGCAAAGTGTGTGTGTGTGTGTGTGTGTGTGTGTGTGTGTGTATGTCTCTGTGTATGTCTGTGTGTGTGCGTCTGTGTCTGTGTGTGTTCGGTCAGTCATGGGATGTTCACCCTGATGATTTGTCTGTCCTAATTGCCTCCCACAGCCTCCCCCCAAACACCACAGCCAGGTGTTTTCACCTTTCACCTCACAGTGGAGCTTGAACATCAGCAGGGACACTCCAGGGACACTTACAGACTATCTCTTGCCTGCCACCCTGACAGGAGAAGAACAGGGGTCAAACCACAGCGTGAATCAGCCGGCTTTCCAAAAAGTGAAACTTTAATCCTGCATATTCTAATTAGAATCTGGGCTCGGATTTGGAAAGGTTCACACTTTGGTTATGGAAAGGATTAATTATTAGAATGTGTGATACTCATGGGATGAAATATCCTATGAAGTGCATCAGGGCTACTAGAAGCTTCTAAGAAGCCTTTGCCCTCATCACCACAAGCATGTCCCCTGACTCCTGTTGGCACCTCAGTCAGCGAATGCTACCGTACATGCTAAACTCTAAGCACATGGCCGTGACTGTCTGTCATGTGGGCTGAGGGTTTATGCATGGAGCTGGAGAAGCTGAGTTTGAAGGGGAAACAGAAAAGACGTGAGCACAAGACATGCCTTTAGTTAAACCTTCGCAAGTGACAACCATGTGTCCCCACCTATGTGAGCCCCCAGGCCTCTGTAAGCCCAAGGTCACAGTGCCATTATTCACTTGTGTGGAGCGCTACTCCATGCTGAGGCATCCAGTGAACCTTGGACCCAGGTCATGTTCTTGAGAAGAAAATGACATTGACATTGTCTAATCTGGGCTACATGTGTTGTGTGGCTGACAACCTCATTCTTTTTCTTTTTTAAAAAGACTTATTTTATTTGTGTGTGTGTGTGTTTGCCTGCATGAGTATGTGTTCCTCGGGTGTGCTGGAGTCCACAGAGGCCAGTTAGATCCTCTGGAGCTGGAGTGACAGATGACTGTGAACCTCCACGTAGGTGCTGGGAACTGAACTCAGTTCCTCTGCAAGAGAAGCCAGTGTTTGTTGTTTAGTTTTGCTCTTTTGGGGAGCCCTCACCCAGCTCCCAAGTAAATGGAGTAAATGGAGGCTTATAAATGCCTGGCCTTACCTTGGCTTGTTTCTAGCCCACTTTTCTTACCCTTCAATGAGCCTGTCTACCTTTTGCCTCTGGGCTTTTCCTTTTCTGCTCCTGTATACCTTTGTTTCTTAATCCGTGGCTGGCTGTGTGGCTGTGTGGCAGGTCCCTGGAGTCCTCCTTCTCTGGCTACTTCTTCCTTCCTCCCTCTCCCCAGATTTATCCCTCTATCCTCTCTGCCAGCCCTGCCCATCCTTCCTCCTGCCTCGGTATTGACCGTTCAGTTCTTAGAACCGTTAGACCATTGAATATTTTAGACAAGCAAAATAACACAGCCTTACACAGTTAAACAAATGCAACATAAACAAAATCAACACACCTTAAAATCACTAGTGAACCATCTCTACAGCCCCAACCTCATTCTTTTGTATTTTATTAAAATTTTAGATTATTATACAAAGTAATGGTTTTCACCTGGTGTCTTTATACCTATGTGTCATTACCCTGTCTCATCCATTCCTGCCCTTCCCTACATCCACTTGTCCTCTCAGGCTTGGTTCCCTTTGTTCTTCAGTTAGCACCCCCCCCCCTTTAGTGTGCTCTCTCTCTCTCTCTCTCTCTCTCTCTCTCTGTGTGTGTGTGTGTGTGTGTGTGTGTGTGTGTGTGTGTGTGTGTATGTTTGCCTGCTTGTGGGTCTATACACCATTTATATATAGTGGCCTGTGGAGGCCAGAAGAGGGCATTGAATAACTTGGAACTAAAGTTGTAGACAGTTGTGAACCACCATGTGGATACTAGAAATTGAACCTGGATCCTCTGAAAGAGCAGCCAGTGCTCTTAACCACTGAATTGCCTCTCCAGATCTAATTCTGCCTTTAAAAACAAAAAAACAAAACTTTTTTTTTAATTTTTAATTGTGTATACATGTGTGAGTATATACATATTTGTGGGTATGTGCACATGAGTGCAGATGCCATAGGAAACAGAAGGGGGCGCTAGATCCACTGGAGCTGGAGTTACAGGCAGTTGTGGATCCTGGGATGGATTCGAACTTGGATCCTCTGCAAGAGCAGCACTGGCTCCACGGCTCCCCAGCCCTGGTCTTTCCACTTTGTCATCACATGCATTCTGTAACCATCTCCACTTCCCCCTGGTCCCATGGCTGTACCATTGCCAGTCCCCACAGACACAGCATGCTACCTTCCTCTTTCCAGCAGGCTGTACTAATTAAAGCAGCTGAGCTGTGGCCTCTGAGCAGACAGAACTGGAGGACCTCACAGGATCCTCCAATAAGGATGGTCACACCCAGACAGCCCCAGACTACCTGCCACAGACCATGTTTTCTAAGAACTGTTTTGTTCACTGATATAAAAACAGGAATTCACGATGCTGTACAGAATTTTTATTTTTAAACTGTCTTTTAAATAATATATTCTTATACAGAAATGGGTCTGTACTTTTTCTTTGGGTTTTGTACTCAGGCTTCCAATGACTCTGGTTTTTTCTAGGATGTGTCTTCAAATGGTGGAACAGTAATGTGACCCAAGGGTCCATGTAAATTCCATATTAAACATCAGAATGGTGTCTGAGTGCAGGGGTGTGCATGTGTCTTGTGTTTATGAACAAAAGAGGGGAGCACCTGGGGACATGCACATGGCCTGTGTTTATGAACAGAGGGAAGGAAGGCATCAGTGATGTGTACAGGAACTGGGGAATGAGGCAGGCTGGGAGACCAGGCATGAAAGGTGATGTGGGATACAGATGCCCTCCTGGTCACCAGGACAACCACAGCTGATGCATGATTTACAGGGCACTGGGATTTCCCACTCAGATCCTCAGTATCTGAAGGATTTTTTCCACAAAGAAGAGATGCCCTGTCTTTCATTTTTGAAGGACAAGCAGTGGGTATATCCCAGGTGTCATTATTTTTATTTGTACGTGAATTGGTGTTTGCCTGCATATATAACTGTGTAAGGGTGTCATCGGATCTTGGAATTACAGACAGTTGTCAGCTGCCATGTGGATGCTGGGACTCGAACCCCGGTCCTCTGGAAGAACAGTCGGTGCTCTTAACCGCTGAGCCATCTCTCCAGCCCCAGCTGGTCCTATCTCATTCGGCCCACTCAGCACAGTGTTCGCTTCTATACCTCTTTCTGGTTTTGTTTGTCATCTTAACCTACTGTCAGAATACAGCAACTTCAGAGGTGCCCTGGTGTTGATCCTCTGCCCTCTGTCACAGGACAGGGCAGTCACCTGCCACATTGGCTAGAAAAAGACCCTCCACTGATGGTTTCCATCTAACCTTCCCACATGGACATCTCGAGGATTTGCCCCCATCCCTTCCCCTGGGAGCCTGAGTCCTGGGATTCCTGCACTAGGACACTCCTGAGTCTTCCTCATTTTGGGTCATCCTCTGTGGCCCCCGGCATTAGCAGCTGGGCATGAATGAATAGGAAAGGGGCCCACAGCTGAGTAAGCAGCTGGGCAGCGGACTGGCTAAGACTCTGCCATGGTGGGAGAAAGCAGAAAGCTGGTGGACCTCAGCATCAGCCTGGGCACAGGACTACCTGGCTTCTGTAGTTGAAGGGACATTAGAACTTAGGAGTCCTCTGAGACCTCAGAGCCCCTCACCTAGCCCAAGGCACAGAGCTTGGAGCATGAATACCACCCCCCCATTCACACCAGGAGGACCAGAAACTGGAGACTTAGTTGGGATCACCCAGGAGGCCCTGGAGGTAACTCTTTAGGAAACAACAGAGCTCTTCCTGAGCCAACCATCACCTTTTGCTGTACCCATGTCGTGGGACTCCCAAAGACCACCAGGGAGCTGAATTCAATATAAACACATGAGAGTCACTTTATTGTTTTGGACAGGTTCAATCGAACCTGGGTCAAAACCCTTTGTTCCAACGCAGTGGAGGGGTTTGGCCATGAGCCCAGAGGTGAGGGGGGTTTTTAAAGAAAAGCATACATAAGTGGGGTGCTATACACCTTGGCATTCCAGGATTGGGCAAAGGGGTATGGGGCACAGCAACCATTGGCTACATGAGCAAACCCAAGCCCTGTATCTGCTGGCTGATGGTTCAGCGTTAAACTAACTTTTGACTCTATTGGCTGTCAGGTGCATTCCTGGGATTCCTTCCAGACTCAGACCTAGGCCCTGCCCCATGCCTTCACACTCTCAGATAAATAAAACTCTCCAATTGGTTGGGTGCAGTACTCTGGCCACCCTTACCCCATAGTCTTTGGTCATATGCTCTAGCTTTCCATCATGCCTTATGAAGGAGAATGTCCTCTCTCCTCCTTAATGTGCATATTGTACCTAGCTCTGAGGTCAGTGCCTTTTTTTTTGTTGTTTTTGGTTTTTTTTTTTTTTCAAGACAGGGTTTCTCTGTGTAGCCCTGGCTGTCCTGAACTAACTGCAAACCAGGCTGGCCTTGAACTCAGAGATCCACTTACCTCTTCCTCCCAAGTGCTAGGATTAAAGGTCTTTGGCTACCATTGCCCAGCGATCAGTGCCTCTTTTAGTTTTTATTTTTTAGTTGGAACACTTTTTATTTGCTCACTGGCCATATATCTTTCCTGTTCTTCGAAATCAAACCTTTGCTCGTTTTCCTTTTGGGACCATCTTTACTGGTCACAGACGCTCTTTTTAAAAATGTTCTGAACTCTGTACCCTGTGGTTATTGTATGTTTTTATAATCGGTAGTCTGGGATTCTGTGGTGCCCTGAATGTGGTGTTAAAAGGCCATGGGTGTGGAGCCCAATGACAGAGGCTAGTGCCCTGACAAAAGGGACCCGAAGACCTGCTCATTCTTTGCCCCAGGGGAGTACAGAGTCATTCCTATCCCTAAAGAGCCTGCTGGCCCAGACCACCCGGATCTGCAGCTTTCTGCCTGGGAGTTAGGAGGAGCTCTGTCTGCCGTGTGCTATCCCAACTGTAAGGACTGTGAGCACCTAGCCAAGGGCCCCAGGATTGCTTCCTTCACCTTCCCACCTCTGCTGTCTCACTTCCCGAAACTGCAGCCGCTCACTCCCCCCTACACTCCCAGGAAATGCTTTCCCATATTTCTAGACTCAGTCTTATCCATCAAAGCTCCAGGTGACAATTTCACCTAAGCCTTTTCTGGGTGACTCCCAACAACTGCTCACTCCCCTGTTCTTCTGCTTCCACCCCCACCCCCATCTCTCTGTCCCTCTCCCAGACCTCATCCTTCTGCAACTGGAACTCAGTGTCACATGGTTTACCCAAAACACCCCCATCATAAGGTCCTAGCCTGGATCTCCTCATGCCATCTCCTGGGCTGAATAAATGAGTGTATTCTAGGGCAACAGACACAGTCATTACCACCAGGGGATGTTCTGACTGAACTCTGCCCCAATACCTGTTGTCTGACCTTTTCTAACTATTTTGTTGGAACTTTGACCCAGTTCCATCCCCCCTCACTGGGCCCCTCTCCCTTTCCAGGTTTTATTGTCCTTCCTTACACTCTAAGGTGACCAGCCAATCCCTGTGTCAGGGCTGAAGCCAGGGGTTTCTACTGCCCAAGCTGTAAATCCCACCCTTCTGAAGGTCTCACACTACCAACATCATCTATTGGTCCATTCACTGTTGCTACTGCGCCCCTGGAACTGGACCCACCCAGGAACACTGTGTGAGCAGCTTGGGCTGCACCATGGGACCTCCTTGGACACAAGTCTTCTTACAAGCCTAAAAGATATGCCAAGTTGGAACAAGAAAGATATGCTTCCACAGCTGTGGAAAGATGGAAAGTTCCAGGAGGGCAGATAAACAGGACCTAAGAAAACTAACATCTATTGACATCACAATGTGGATGGGTTGGGAGGGGGGCTCACAGGTCCCTAAATGAAGAGCAATGAGCAATTAACCACCGGCTGGGAGTGGAAGAATTAGCCTTCCTGGGGTGAGCCTCTGGGTTTCCACTGAGAAACATGCAGGCAGGCAACACTAACCAGATGCAGCAGTTGTACAAGTCCATTCCTTGATATGCATATGTAACAATAATGATTGTAGAAGAGGATGCCACATATTTGGGAGGGTGGCAGACAGACATGGTGAAGAAGGGGGAAAGATATAATAATATTTTAATTACATTTTAAAAAGTGGTTTGTTACCTATGTTACCAAATTGCTCAAAATCAAAACAATAAAGAAACAGGAATCCAGAAGGATTAGCTCACCTGGATCTCCAG
>PVIH01008605.1:0-89460 GCA_004025045.1 Sigmodon hispidus
TTTTTTTTTTTTTTTTTTTTTAATTTTTTTTTTTGATTTATTTATTTATTATGCATACAGTTTTACAGAAGAGGGCGCCAGACCTCATCATAGATGGTTGTGAGCCACCATGTGGTTTTGCTGGGAATTGAACTCAGGACCTCTGGAAGAACAGTCAGTGCTCTTAACCTCTGAGCCATCTCTCCAGCCCCCATAGTAACTCTTATAAAGGAAAATATTTAATTGGGGCTGCCTTACAGTTTCAGAGGTTTAATCCATTGCCATTATGGCGAGAAGCATGGCAGTGTACAGGCAGACATGGTGCTGGAGAAGGAGCTCAGAGTTCTACATCCAGACCATCAGGCAGCAGAAACAGAATGCTACTCTACATCCAGACCATCAGGCAGCAGGAATAGAATGCTACTCTGGGTGTGGCTTGAGCATCTGAGACCTCAAAGCCTACTCCCAGTGTCACACTTCTTCCAACAATGCCATACTTAATCTAGCAAGGTCACACCTCTCAATAGCACCAGTTCCCATGAGTCTATGGGGCCATTTTCATTCAAACTACCATACCTTTGAATACTGCTTGTATCCAGGACAATGTCTTCAATTTATAAGCTTTTAGGGATTGGCATAGGGTAGGGATTCATATACAAACCATAACATTATACATCTCTATTTCAACAGGAGAAAATTCAGATGCTAAATCAGTTTTTCCAGAGCATTGCCCCCATTGGAGAGGTTATAAGGCCTTTGCTCTTACCTCATTGGATTATAGTCATGGTTTGTTTCACTCCTACATGGGCTGCTCCTTTGTTTGGAGGTTTGGATAACTATTAAACTATTCAGAGAAATATATGAATATCTACTACCTTTGTAGTCAGGGGTTGGCTCAATCTGTTCATGGCAGAGAATGCCAAAGCACCTGTTTCTTCTCCCATAAACAAATTAGGAAACAAATATTGGGATTTATAAATTCTCTGTTGTACTAAGCCAGAAGAAATAAGAGTCTTCTAAGTATTTCCCAGGGATCCATTCTTCTGAGCATTGGCCAGTGTACCTACAGAAAGGAAGACAGTGTTTACCAAGAGCTTACTTTACCTTTCAATTCCAGGTGTTGTTTCTGGACTGTCTTCAGATGTGGCTGGGCATAGAAAGCACCCTTTGAGGGCAGCCATGAGATCTATATACACAATAAAAGCATTAAATAAGAACAGATAGTAGAGGACATCTCAGTATTGAGACTATATAAGGCTTTCATTGGCAATGCTGAGGATATAGCTCAGTTTGAGAGTCCTTGTCTAGTATGCAGAAGGCCCTGGGTGTTGTATTTTAAAAGTGTCTTGAAGGAGTCAAACCTCATGACAGGGCCCATGAGGGAGGTTTATTGGAAGGAGGGAAGAGCAAGCGACAGAGAAGGGGTCGGAGACCGGTCTCTGAGGATGAGAGTGAAGGAAGAGAAAAAGGCAAGGTCAACCTTTTATAAGGGAACATAGCGAATGCACACAGTGGGTGTCTCAGTGGCTGCTGTTGAGGATATATCCTGTCAGGACCCTAAGGGCAGGCCAGTACAGATACCAAAATGTTAATACTGGCTTTGTTGCCCAGCAGTTCAGAAACTGGGTGTGTGTGTGTGGTGGCACATTATTATATCCTCAGCAATCATGAAGTGGACATAGTAGTAGCAAAAGTTCAAGGTCATCCTCCACTACAAAGTGAGATTGAAGCTCACATGGTTGCTATTTGAGACCCTGCTTCAACAAAACCAAACCAGACAACTAGAAACATCACGATAATCTCACCATTCTTTCTACTTCATAAATTGAGACTTATCCATGTGGCCCATGAATGGGGACTTGGGACAATGTCTCTGGTTTGTTAACTCCCTGCTGAGAAGCATGCAAATGTACTGAGCAGCCTCCAGGAGTGAACTCCTCCTTTCTGAGATCCTGGTCCAAGCAAAGGTGTTTTTTTTTTTTTTTTTTTTTTTTTTTTTTTTTTTTTTTTTTTTTTTTTTTTTTTTTTTTTTTTTTTTTTTTTTTTTTTTTTTTTTTTTTTTTTTTTTTTTTTTTTTTTTTTTTTTTTTTTTTTTGATAATCTTGAGAATTTTAGATTGTGAAAATGGATGTTCTTGAGATGTACAAACTTTAAAATTAGATTATTACAGACTGTTTGTATGGGAGGCCAGGAGAGCAAAGAGCTTGCGGACACACAGATTAGTTGCTACAAAGCTAAACAAACTTGCAAACATGGTCCTGAAATTAGAGAGAAACAAATTCCCCGAAGGGGTTCTAGTGAACAAGGGATGCTGATTAAAAATGCATCATGTTATAGCTGCTGTAAAATGTGGGTCTGCAAAGGATAATGACACCAAGTCCCCTTCAGTGAGGTATGTTAGCATGGGAGGGCCTAGCTCAAGGGCATCATGGGGCCTTGAGGTGGGAGAGAGAGAAGTGGCTAGAAGTATCTGGAGATTGATCTGGATATGATGAGACCTTAAAGGGAAGGGAAGGGAAGGGAAGGATTCTCTCTGAAGCTTTGGAATATACATATATATACATATATATATTCCTCTATATAGAATATATACATAGATACATACATATATATGTGCATATATATACATACACATATATGTGTGTATATACATATACATACATATATATATATATATATATATAGAGAGAGAGAGAGAGAGAGAGAGAAAGAGAGAGAGCTGCTATGGAAAGGGTGGTGGGTGGAGGGTGCAGAGAAGGTTCTTCAGTTCTTCTGAGATCAGCTTTCAGGATCAAATCCCTCTGAGGAGTCTTGGGCCAACCCCCCCAAAAAAGATTTTACTTTTTTTATTAATCTTTTAGAGCTAATGTGAAATTTCATGTCACATGATTTAGTTGAACATAACCTGCATGATAAATAGCTTGGAGGAGCTAGATCCCATAACCTGAAGGTTGTCAAACTGCAGCACAGGCTGCTTCTAAATTTTCAAGAGAAAAACTACAGGGAGGTGTGGCCTGATTCAGGCTTTGGCATCTGATCTAAAGTTACAGACTGTGTTGAGTTCTAACTGTACCAATGTTTAAAGTGTGAGATGCTAGAATAGATGGTTAAGAGCATGGGTTGCTAGACTGGCTGGAACTTCGTGAGTCCTGACTCTGCCATTTACTAGCCATGTGAACACAGATGGTATTGATACTTTATGTGTCCATGTGTGGATTCAATACCAAACATCACTTAGCATGGTTGGGAGAGTCAGTGATTTAGTATATGTGTTCATTGTTCTTTTAGGTGCATTCAGTAGGTGTCTCATAAATGCTTATCATGGTCATTATTGATATCCTCTGAATGCAATTAAAATTATTTTTGAGACAAGAGACTCACTATGTAGCACAGGCTAGTCTCCAAATCATTATTTTCCATTCTCTGCATCACTATGGGATTTCAGGCTTGCATCACTATACTCAGGTAATTAGAATGAGTTTTGTTGTTGTTGGTTTGTTGGCTTTTAGGTTCTGTTTTTTTTTTTTTTTTTTTTTTTTTTGGCGATTGGGTCTTTTGCAGTTCAGGCTGGTTCTCAAACTTATTTAGCAGAGGATGACCTTGAATTCCTGATGTGTCTGATGTGTCTGCCTCTATCACTGAAGTGCTAGAATTACAAGTGTGTACTGCCATGCATGGGACAGATGTCTTTTAAAAATGTTCATCTCATTTCAGCTTCTTTCTCTGTCAGGTCTTCAGTTCGTGTTTCCCATCTTACGCTTCTCCCCACTCCCAGTTACCTGCTCCTTATTTTCTCACAGTGAGGCTCCTCATCCAAATATTTATGTGGAGTAAAGGATGCCACAAGAGGTTATGCTATGCTGAATACTTTATTTATATTTTTATGTAAACATAATTTGCTTTGTAGGCACAATATAACAATATAACGAAAGCTCTGAAGCCACGGACACTTTTGACGATGTTAGGTTCATTCCAATAAAGCTCCGCCTTCCCAGAAGCCTTTGCAGCTCCCTTAAGGCAAACAGAGACACTCTTTACACTTCCTCCAGGAAACAATCACGACAGGGGAAGGAAAGTTCTTAACACAAGAGCCCACAGGATGACTGACTGATTCCAGTTGTCCCTCACCCACCCTCCTGTTCTTCAGGGTGATGCTGGTCACACTCAAGTTTTCACATTCAGTGTTCTCAGGAGAAGAGAAGTTTTTTTATGTGTAGTCAGTGGTTGGGGCTGTATATAACAAGACCATTTGGATTCTGAATGTAGGTCAGGTTCTGTGTTCCCTGAAGGAGAACCCTCCTATGGCCAGTGACCAGAGGCTATTTCTACATACTATTAATAGCATTTTGAGAGTGGTCCTCAGTTCTACCCACCCTTTAGCATGGTTATAGTGGAAAAATAACTGATTACACGGTATTTAGCAAGGGCCATCATCTCTCTGATAGCCAAATCTGGAGTGTTAATGACTCCCTGTAGCTAGAAAATAAAAGTCTATGGTTGGCACTCTCTTCTAAATATTTTTATCACTTGCCTTATTGGCTGGTGGCACCTTTTCTCATCTTTATATTTGACTTGCACAGTCACAGTGAGGAAAGATTCCATTCAGGTAAACATTTGGCATGAAGAAGTCATCATCACAGATTGAGGATTGAGATAAGGCAACACATGAATGACATGAGATTGGTTACAGAGACTTTGCAAACCAAGCAGGAAATTATTAAACTGTGTTTATACCAAGCCCATTGGTAAAGTGTGGGTCCACTCTAACGCTTGTTAGTGAAGGAGACGGGCAACACAGGGATCCTCTTAAAGTCTTCAAGAATGTAAAGAAACTTGAACACCAACTCAAGGTCATGGGGGAGCTCATTAGGTCTTCCAGAAGGCAAAATAAATTCAGGGTGCCAATTTCATGGTCTTTTAGATCTATCTTGGTTTGTGAGTAACATATGAACCCTTAGTACAGAGGGATGGAAGGAGGCAATAAGGAACCCCACTGGAGGGGAAGGGAGATTCCTTTTTCTTTAAGGTAACTTTTGTCACTTCAAAGTCCATCAAAAAGAATGAGGATATTTCTTTCAAGCTGGAAAATTGAACAGCATATCTGATCAAGCAATTTGGCCCCTGATTTCTAAGGAGCCTACAAATCAGCACCATGGTTTTGTGTGTTATAGTTAAGATGGACTTTTCTCCTTGGTCAAGTAAATGTTAACCCTATTCCAAGGGCCATTAGAATCTTGGATTCATGGAGACCACACACTTGGCATCTGATGCTGGGTAGCCACCACCTGTATCCCTAGTGCTTGTTACACAGCAGGACATGTTTTGAGAAGCCCAAAGGAACCAATTGATTTTTCAACCTCAAAGTAGTCTTCAAAGGAGCTCTTCCTTGGGAAAGGTGTTTCTTGGGCAGGAACTTAGAAATAATCATGGTAATTCTGAAGGCTGAGGTGAGAACCTATGTGAGTTTAATGACATTTGAGTTAGGCCTACACATAGTGAGTGCTCCTAGGATTTCAATAAATTGTGTGGCCACAGGGAGGATCTTGCTCATGAGACATGGTTTCAGAGGAGAGGGCTCTGTAGCTGGTCCTCAGATAGATGTTGTTGACCCATCCTTATCCTAGAAAGAATCCACACTTGTCTCCCTGGGTTTATGAATAAGAACCAGGGAACAGGGTTCAAGAGAGGCTTAAGCCTTAAGGTACAGAGACAAACGCAGGAACATGGCCTCTTAGAAGGAGAGTGACAAAATACTGCTTGAAGAAGTTGCATTTATAAGATCACAAATACTCCTCCTGGCCTACTCTCTTGCCAGTAGCCAAACTGACAACTGTCATAACTGGAGGCATATCTGATGGCTGGCAGGCAAAGAGTGTCATTGGCCTGAAGAATAATGGGACCTGGATAGGGCTCTGTGGCAACACCTTTCAATCAAACTTGGCCTTGCCCATGTCTGTTTTCAGACATTGGGCCCTGTGGTCTTGTATTAACTTGCAAGGCTATTCTAGAACTGTCAAGAAGGACCCAAAGAAAGATGGGTTTGATACGAGGGAGAGGGGAGAGTATGATACACAGACCAGGAAGGGGCACAATACTGCATGGAATGGGATTGGCACTTAATTCCAAACACAATAGTGATCAACAGCTTCTTAGCTTGGCTGACTGCAGACAAACACGATACGCACTGGACTACAGCATTTGTTCACTGGGGCACAGAAGAGTTCTCATGGCGGCCATTTTCTTGCCAGCCATCCTCTACTTTCGTGGATAAGAGGTCTTACTGGATGAAGGGCATTCTTTCCTTGTTCTCACTATCACCTTCATGGTCCTCTTCCTCTTCCCCTGCCTCGCTGGTCTCGGTGCTGTCATTGGCCATCTGCAATTCAACAGAAGTCATGATGGAGGTGATGTACCTGCTCCCTCACCATCTTTGAGCATTGAACAAAGCATTGTAGGATGGACCTTCTTCAGAGTGTTCATTCCCATAGGAGAAAGTGCCTCTGTGGACCCCTTCTCTACACTCTACTAATACCCACTAAGGCCCTGCTGCTTCCTTTAATGTCACTTGTTAGCTTTGGAGGTGATGGCATTGGATGTATACCAAATCTGATGATGGATAGATTCAGTTTGACCTCATGCTATCTTCTATATAGAAAGGCTGTGACATCTTCCCTACCACCAATGCTTCAAATACCCATTCTTTACTGACTCTTTGCTTTTTTTGGGGGGGGTTGTCAGGGTAAAAATATTTCCAGAAAAGAAGAGCAATTACTGGACAGGGGCAGACCTGAACTCTTAGCCTAAATGAGGACACTATTTGACCTTGATTTGATGGACTTTTTCCCTTGGTCAAGCAAATGTTAACCCTATTCCAAGGGCCATTAGAATGTTGGACTCATGGAGATAGGCAGTGCCTCTGCATGGAAAATAGGTACCAGCTATTTTGCTTAAATGTAATAGTTGGAGAGGGCACCTTTAGAGCCTTCTATGCCTGGGGCTGAAAGAGACCTATTCACATAAGCCACAGGGCATTTTCATAAAAGTCCTGGGATCCTAGTCTCTCTCCCTAATCTCATGCTATCATTTCTCCTCCAACAGTCCTGTGACTTTGTGGGTATTAAAAAAAAAAAAAAAAACTACATCCATATTGTTAAGAGCGGCTTGTGTCTCCAAGTACTTCTTCCTTTAACTGTTCTATGGAGTGAAATGGCCATTACCTTTGAGCCATGTTATAGCTACAGAAGACCGACTAGGAGCTATTCTGAAAATATACACTTGGGTTGAGAGCTACAGATCAATTTAGTTATTTATATTGAAATAGATAACAATACAAATCTAGTGTGTTAGTAAAGAAACTTGAACCAACAACAAACCTCCAGGTTTCTTTGTTTAGCTTACCTAGAATTTAGGATGGCTAGCCATGCTCAGTGAACACCTTTCTAGCTGTCCAAGAGGAACCTGCTACTCTCTCACTCATAAACAGGACCAAAGCTGAAGTACAGAGCAACTTTCCTAGGTTGCAAATGGACTGAGCACCAGGCTTTGAATGCATTCAGTCAGAGAGTCTGTGAATTGAGGACTTATACCATATGCTACCTCTCCCTCAAAGCAACCAGTTTGGGAACAGGTGAATCTGAAACGCTGTATTCTTGTGGATGCCTGTATATTAGGGTGCTATCCTAATAAATGGAAGTAAATTGAACTGGAGCATAAGGAGCATCCTAGAGAGTTGGGCACATGCAGTGCACTCTTTAGAATTAACTAGGAAGTCTTCCCACTGGTAATAGCCTAGAGATAGCAAGTGTAAAAGGTCGTTTTCTATCATTCCTGTCCATCCTCATTCAACAATATCCGCATCTTTCTCCACTTTCATCTCAGCCCGTGGCTAATCCTCCTTCTGGAATCATCTGCTCACCCCTAGTTTTCTGAGAGCCTGTAAACTGCCTACATCTGAGGATCCATCAATTTGCCTTTGGTGTTGAGCCATGTAGTTTCCTCTGCATTCCACTTACCAGCGGAGTTGGGGTCTTTTCCACATCCAGAATCAACTTCCCGATGTTCCCTCGGTCGTGGATGCGCTGCATGGCCTCTTTTACCTGAGACACCAAGTGAGACATAAAGCGTTGATCAGTGAGATGTGACTGCTGGAAAATGGGCTTGGAAAAAAAAAAATCAATCTGCCGGCCTTCCACTAGAGGGCGCTGCAGCTCAAATAGTAGTTCAAGCAGCAACTTTTTGGGGCTCGAATATATTCATTCGCCTTGTGTCAATCATACACTCTCTGGCCATCTCATGTAAATCTTATGGGTCTAAAAGATGAGGATTACAGTTTTTACAATGAATATATATTAAAGTCATAATAGTCAGACTGAATGTTAAGCAGTAAAAGTATTTATGAGGGTCATTTGAGAACCACCTACTTGTTATATAACTCTGGCTCATAATTTGGCTAAATAAGCCAGTTACCAGGGCTGAACCACATTTGCGAAATTCTTATGATTTCTAGCGGTGGGGATGAAACTGCTTCCGCCTAGCAGGAACTCTCTTCAGAAAATCATTCTCCTTAGAAAAGAGGATGGGCTCTTTTCCCATATCTAGGTGCTTTTCATACTCATGAAATGTCCCGGGGACCCTCTGTGAAAGGAAGATTGTAATACACAATTCTGTTTGTTCTTAGCCTTTCCTTTTGCTGCTGTGTTGAAAGTGAACTGCAGGAGGCGCTGTGGGGATTAACGGAGGAGACACTCCACACCTCAGTGAAATCTAAAGCAAAACGAATCGCTTGCCTCAGAAAAGTCAATTTGTAAAAACTTATAATAGATTGAGTCTAAATATTTTTTGTCAAGTCTTACAATTTAAAATATTTTTGTTCCTTCAGCCCACAAATACTTAGTAAATGTTGCTCCAAGGCTAGATGCTATGACATTAAAAAAAAGTTACAAAGTCAGACATAGTTAACTGCGTGTGAGGAACTCAGCCTGTGGCTGATGGAGAAATGTTTGCTTCATTTGGATCTAAACTCACAGAACCATTAAAATGTTTGTGTTCAAATTGCTTTTCTGGGACTTTAGAGACACAATTCAATTTATGGGAGAAAAAAAGCATAAAAGATAATGACTGCATTGCTTTTAGTGGCAGAACCCTGAAATAGCTTCTATGGCACAGTAAAGGGATGGGTAAATAAACAATGGCTTTTACATTTATCTACCAAATGGAAATGCTGCCTGGCTGTTAAGGAAAAGAAAGATATATGCCACTAATTATAAAGGAGACACAGCAGGATCGAATGCTTTTGTAATCTTGCTAAATGAGAAACGGACGGGCATACTTTTATTTACATCTCTATAAAAATGTAGATATTGTAAAATAACTGGGAAGGCTTGCAGGTGTACCTTGAAAGTTAAATGGAGGAGAGGAGGGCCTTTCAACTCTACCATCCAAAAATGCTGTCAAATCAACATTTCATATAAATTTAATGCATTTTTCATATTCAGTTTTTTTTTTTGGTCACTTTGTGGTGAGAAACAATCTGTTTTGTAGGCTGCTAGTGTCATGTGACTGTTAATATTTTTGACCCCCTCCCAATAAACAAACCAGTTGATTCCTTCCACTAACAGTGACTTCTGAAGTATTTTCACACTTGGTCACAACAACAGGTACCACCATTGCCCCTGGGTAACTGAGACAGGTTGATTCCAAAGCTCTTCATGAATTCTAACATGTGTGGGTGCTCTAATATGTATCTGCATAGAACCTATATTCGTTTCCCCATAGACTTTTAAGTGCTTTAAGACTTTGGATTACTTGTAACACAAAATACAACATGATACTGGACTGTTCAACCATACAGAAAGTCATGACAGCAAATCGAAGAATGTATGTTCATGTAACTTCCCCTCCCTTGTATTTCCTCTTTAAGATTAGCTAAAGCTGCTGATGTAGAATCAGAAGATGAGGCAGGCCCATTGTGCTTATTGAAAAGCCCTCTGTGGTGACAGATAATTGTTAGTGTAGATCTCTGCCCATTCTGGGATTGTCTTGTCTGATTCTCTCCCCTTGAGTGTAGGCTGGAGCTTGAGACCTGCTTTCCTGCAGAACAAACCTATGGAATGGACCCACCTTTCAAGAGTAAGCTACAGAAAACCACATCTGTGCTTCGATGACTCTAGTGAGGATTGCCACGTTGCTTGGACTACCCTATACAGTCCCTATATGACAGAGACCTAAGACACGATCCATCCAATAGTCAGGAAGGCGCTGATACACTCAGCTCCTCTGAAGATTTAATAACTCCTAAAAAACTTAAAAGAATCTTCTCCAGTCAAGTCTTGAAATGAGATCATTGTCCAGCTGACATCTTGATGGTAGTTTTGTGAGGGACAAAGGACCCAGCTAAATCAGACCCAGCTCCATGTACCCTATCCCAAGCCTATGAAATTACCAATGCTTTAAAGTTCACTGTTCTTTTTTTTTGGGGGGGAGATGTAAATGAAGTAATAATAAATACTTAATGAACTCCTACCTTGCATATATAATGCTTAGCTTGCAAGATAGATATAGTGCCCATTTTAAGGAGAAGTAACCTGAGGCTAAAGAGCATAAGCAGTTCACTCAAAGATTGCAGGGCTACAGGGAACAGCAATGTGGCTCAGAATCAGGCTGGATAGACTCCAAATCCAGCATTTCCCATCAATTTTGCCCAGAGAGGGCTGTTTCACTTGATTCTCAAAAGTAGAAGGTGGTAACAACAACCTTCACTATGCTCCTTTTGTGTATTATGAACCCTGGGTACCTTCTGTCTATCAGACAAGTGCTCAACTACAGAGTCACATCCTTAGCATCTTGATGGTGGATTTTGACCAAGCACTTGACCACTGCTCCAAGTCCCTCATTGTCAGATTCTAGGCAGTGCTCTGCCACTGAGCTATGCCCCTAACTTCTCACCAGTGAATTCTAACCAAGCACTCTACTACTGAGTCATGTTGCCAGACCTTTCCTCATGGTTTTTAGCCAGGCACTCTGCTACTGAACCAAATCTCTAGCCCCTTGCTGGCTATGGTAGTTTGAATGTAACTGGCCCCCATATTCTCATAGGGACTAGCATTATTAGGTGGTATGGCTTTGTTGGAGAAAGTGTGTCACTGTCCTGTCAGTGAGGATTCCTGTGCTTAGGATACCACCCAATGTCTCAGTCGACTTCCTGTTGCCTCCAAAATGTAGAGTTCTCAGCTATTTCCCCAGCATCAAGTCTGCCTGCATGCTGCCATGCTTCCCACCATGCTGAGAGTGGATTGAACCTCTGAAACTGTAAGTGAGCCATCTCAATTAAATGTTACCCTTTATAAAAGTTGCTGTGATTGGTGAGCCATGGGCCATGTGGCAGGACATATTAATGGAAATGGGTTGAATTAAGATGAAAGAGCTAGCTAGCAATATGCCTGAGTCATAGGCCAAACAGCATGTAATTAAAATAAGCATCTGAGTCATTTTGGGGAGACCAAGGCTGTGGCAGGCAGCTAGGTGCTCTGGGACCACAGGTCTCTGGATCTAGACCTCCGGCTAGATGGAGCCAGAAACCTCGTTCTACAGATGGTACCCAATGTGGGGCAAACACCCACATAAAGCCTGCAAAAGCTTAGAAAGGGTTCCAGAGCAGAGAAACAGAGCCAAAAGTGGCTTCCATGTTGTATCTCTCAAGTGGATCATGGTACAGAGATGCCATGCTATTCAGGCTTAAATTTCAAAATGGCGGGCTCATGGCAGGCAGCTTAAACCAAGGCTGGTTCCTGACAACCCACAGATGACTCAGTATAAGCAACAAGCTATGTATGATCGATTTTAGGTTTGTTTTTATACTGAACAAAAAGGGAAGAAGGCCAAAGATGGCTTTTTAGTAACAGCATTTTCTTTGGTCCTCTCTGTTTGCTGGCAGCGAGCAGAGATGCAGATCCTTTAAGAGCAGCTTTCTGATTCAGCTTTATTGGCAAAAACTGTGTGGCTCTTTAAGAGACCCTGCTCCTCTCATTTAAGTAGAGTGAGCAGTGGGCAGTAGCAGTGTTCTACTTGATAGTGTAGACCCTAAGATTCCCCACAGTTGAGGCAATAAATAGTTTCACAATATTTAATACTGCTTCCCAGAACTGGGATGGTAAGCATGGCTCCAGAACCTCCACCATGCTGAAAAGCCATCGAGGAGGCAGAGTCAGCAGGCAAAGCAGCCTTGTATAGTCTAGCATTTTAAAAGCTCTTCTGGTTGGAAAATAATTGAGGGTTTACAATAAAATAGATTCAGATGAAGAAAATCTTTAAATGGGTTACAATGTGTGTGAAAAAGAATATGTACACAGGGAAAGAAAAGAAAAAAATGTAGACAAAGTTTTAAAATGAGAAATAAGAGTATAAAAACATAAGCTACGTAAAGGTGGAAAATAAACAAAGGGTCTGGAATAAAAAGCTGCTGTCATCATGATGTCTCTTCAGAGCAATAAAAACCCTAACTAAGACACTGGCAGATTCTAGGCAACTGTTCTAACACTGAGTCATGTCCCAAGTCCCTCCATGGTGGATTCTAGGCAAGTGTTCTACCACTGAGCCCGAGCCCCAGCCCCAGCCTTTCTTTTACTTTTTATTTTGAGACAGGGTTTCATTCAGTTTCCCATGGTGGTCTGGAGCTCAGTCTGAAGTCCAAGTAGACAATGAGTTTGTAATCCTCTTGTCTCAGCATCTGGATGACAGGACACAGTGAAGCACACTTTAACTTGCTTCTGTACTAAGTTGGAGTGCAGGAAAATGTAAAGAGCCGTTTTCTTACAAGTTAAAGTGGATCATGATGCTGGAGGGGTTGGAGGAAGTCCCCTGCAGGGTTGCCTTTAATCTGCATATTTCTGGAAATTTCTCTCTGAAATGAAGCAGCGCCTTGAAGTCCTGTCTATGGCAAATGGATAAAGGACCCGGAGTAATCTCAAGAGGTCATTTAATTACCCTCATCCCAGTCCTGCTGGTTAGACTTTTCATGCTCTTTTAAGGTTGCTCCTGAAGCTGTGCAGGAGCCCCACTGACAGAGGCTTAGAAGGAAGAGACCTACTACTTTTGATCAATTCTTTATCAGGCACCATGTGTAGCATTTTGCACGCATGGTACTATTTCACCCACACGCTGGGCTTCTTGAGGGAATGTTTGCATCAGTTTTTACAGATGAGAAACACAGGAGGAAGCATCTGAGAGGGCTGGCTGCTTTTGCCTGTCACTCAAAAGGGAGAATTGTGTGTCAGCTTCTCTCTCTAAGGCTCTGAGCAAAACCCATTACAGGGCTGTGCTGGCCACACCCACAAGACTGTCCTTAGCTGACATTTCTGCACAGTGTTCAGATTTTCCAGCCAATTATCAGCCTATAAAAGGTCCCCTAATAGGTGATGTTCTCCAGATGTTTGAGAGCACCCCAGGGAGATCTATCTCCTCTGCATTTAAGATTTTCTGGATGCACCTTTCTGTTTGAAACCAAAATTGCATTAAAGAGACAAGTCTTATAGGTTTGCTTTGTCTATTCCACAGGTCACCTGTGACAACAAGACACGCTGGAATGTGGCACTAACTTCCATATACTGTCATCATAAAATATGTACCAGGTTTCAAAGATCTAGTAGTTATGAAGCCACCAGAGTGCAAAACAGGGCCTGGAGAGGTGGCTCAGTGGTTAAGGGAACGTACTGTTTTGGCAGACAACTAGAGTGTGGTTTCTAGTACCCGTATCAGGTATTGGGTAATTCACAGCTACATGTAGTTACTCCACCTCTAGGGGATTCACTCCTTCTTCTGGTCTCTCCATGGACAGCTGCACTCACACTGTGTGCCACACAGACATACTCATGCTCACCCAACCCCCCACATAATACACACACACACATAAAAGTAATAAAAAAAATCTTATAAAAATTATTTTTATAAACAAAAGTGTATAAAATATCTCCGTGAAGGATAATGCTTAAAGGTTCAAATTATAATATTTAGACATTGGCTTAAGGCAGGCTCAGTCAAATTATCTTCTTATCCTCTTCTGAATGGGATGAGTAGAGCACTTCAAAGATTTGCCGGTGGCTGGCCAAAGTGTACTGCACTGCCCTTGACTGACTGCCCCCCGAAGCAATGTCTGTTATCTGAGTGGCCAAAATCCTTCCCTCACTACTTGGACCCTTCACCCCACAACTGCAGATATGCTGAGCCTCAGATGGCCATCTGCTGTGCCTCTGCATGCTCCAGGTTGCTTCCTGGAGCTTCCTGTCCTGGCACTAACTCAGCTGATCATTCAGCTGTGAGCTCTTCTGGGTACTTATTCTGTGCACCATACACTTGACCTTCACAATCTGGCCAAGTACTGTGAGTTCCTGGCAAACTGGGTTGGCCATTAACATCAGTGTTACCCCTGCATTTGTAATATCTCCACCAGCCTTTGTATTGTAAGCCAACAGAATAACACAGTCAAATACAAATACAAAGCAAACTACAGATATGACAAAGGGTTTTCTGACTAGGTACAGGAAGAAATGCAACAAAGCAGCTAATGAAGTGGATTTCAATAATGTATTTTAACCAACTCTATCAGTCATACTTAGCTTTAATTGTCAATACCTTAGTGTAACCTGAGAAGGGTGTCTCAGGTGAGGGTTGCCCATGACAGATCGATTCACCTGGGGGTGTGTCTGTGGGGGATTGTTTTGTTAATTGATATAGGAGTTCCCAGACAACTATGGGCGGCACCATTCCCTGGGAAGATGGTCCTGTTCCTGTATACAAAAGCTAGCAAAGTGTTGGTCTATGAGTTCTTCAACAGTGTTCCTCCATGATTTCTGCTTCAGCTTCCTGCCCTGACTTCCCTCAGTGATGGACTGTGACCTGTAATTGGATCTCAGCCCTTTTCTCCCTCACATTTGCTTTTGATCTTGATATTTTTCACAGTGACAGACTGTAACTGGGGCACTCTTCAAAGTTCTCTCATTTCAATATGCACTCGAAGTGATATTAAGCTAATGATGTGTGTTTGTTCTGTGTTTTGGGAATTTGGGGTATAGAGCAAACTTACAAAGTTATCTCTTCAAATACTAAGAGGCCTCACATGGTTCATGGGCAGATTTGGGATGCCTACAGGAGTCCCCAGTGCAAAGGAAGGTCAGTGAATGATAACCTGCAGAATGAATGTATAAATAAGTGAACAGGGAGCCAGTGGCTATGTGAGATGCTATGTGACTAAGTCTCACCCCGTGGCTTTTCATCCTATGTATACCCCATTTTTCAGAGTGGGGCAGCCGTCTCCTGGTGGCCTGCTCTGTCCTTCCTGGGTGGCCTGGAGGAGTCTGTTCCTAATCAGAGCTGGGCTCCCCATACACTGTGGGAGACAACTTCTGCTAGTGGTTAGGCTGGCCAGATGTGTCTCAGCAGCTGGATTTCCCAGAACTGGGCAATCTGGAAGTTGTCAGGCTGTATCCATTGGCACCAATTTCCCATTCACATGGTGGGAGGCAGGGAATTTGAGGCTTGCCATCCAGACATCTCAGCATTTCAAGATCCTGAAGTCACTTGAGCCTTTTTTGATATGGCTATTTTTCGGGGGGGGGGGCTACTTGGATGGAGATCCAAGCAGATAGTGGCACAGGTAACTGGCTCTGTTTCTACTTGATAACACCATTTCATGTCCTTGGGCTTTGTCTTTCTCCTACATGACACAGTAATTCCTATGCTATCTACTCCCTCTGCCAAAGCCCAGGCAGAATGGGTGTGCGCTATCTTTTTTTTTTTTTAATACTTTGATTTTTAAATTCATGGGTATAGCTCTGTGTGTGTGTGCATGTGAGTATAAGCACAAGAGTGCTGAGCCCTTAGAGACCATAAGAGAGCGTTGTATCCCCTTGGAACTGGAGTTACATGCAGTTGTGAGCTATCCCTAAAGATATTATGATTAACATAAAGATAGTATGTTAATCATAAAGATAAACATTCCACTCAAGAATGTACTCAAAAGGGAAAGGATGGTGTTTGATTATAAAGAAAATAGCAGTAGAGAGAGGCAACCTGTTTACATGATATGACAGGGAAGGACAGTGGACCTCCTCAGTGTTCCCTGTCACCCCACCACCAGAATCTCCTACTTACTACCTATCTGCTATTCCTGTGGGGACCCCGGCCTGCCCTGCAGAGCCTCAGCACCTCAGTTGGAATCTAGACTCCTGCACTCATTATATGACATTATTACTTAATGTTCCTGGGACACTTTTCCCCCTGTGATGTGTCAGTAAAGTTTTGCATATATGTTGTTGTCCCTGATATAACAAATTACATAGTTACATAGTATGCAAAGCACAACTGTATTTTCCTATAGTTCTGGGGGTCATGCATATGATATGGGTCATCCTGGTCTAAAATCAGGTAGGTTCAAGACCATGTATCTCTCTGGAGGCTCAAAGAAGGAACCCATTTCTTTGACTTTTCCAGCTTCTAGAACCCCACATCCCTTTGCTACCACATTTCCCACTACCATCTTTAAAGCCAGCAGCATAGAACCTCCTCATCTCTCCAGCTTTAGACTTCTTGCCTCTGACTTTTAAGAACACTGATTACTTCAGAGCCCTAAATATAATCCAGGATAACCCACCCTTCTTAAGACCCTTAGATTAGTTTCACCCGTGAAATCACTTTTGCTTTGTAAGGCCACATGACACCAAGTTCTGGGGATAAGGATGTAGATGTTTTGAGGGAACTTACTTTGTCCATCACAAAGTTAAGACCACCTCATAGAATGGCCATTATGAAGAATAACAGGAATGGGACATCAGGAATTTGGCATAGTGATTGTCTCAAATGAATTTCATGTGATGTTTGCTCAGAACCAGGAAGATGTTCTGTACCAGGAGTTATTTTAGGAGGAAACCTGAGGTCACAGTGCCCTCTATTGGATTCTAAAAGATAACCAAGTTCTCCCACATAGCCTGTCCTAAAGCCAGACTTAAGGGTATGAGAAAATTAGTCAGGCTGGATGTCTCTGCTTGTACTCTTGCCTCTGGCCCTGCACATGTGACAGCAAGACCTGGTTGTGACACAGGGACTATGTAGTAATTGACTGTGGGTATGAGAGTGATGTGATGCTCTATGACATGAACAAGTCAGAGCAGGTGACGAGTGAGGGCATCGGACAACACCTTAGGGATGACAATGATGGTAAAATAATCCATATGGGGCTCCTCCCCATTGTCATCTTTGACCTTCATTATTGAATAACGCACTCTGGTGAACATAGATTTCTTCTGTCATCCCCATCCCTAAAATGTGAATCCAAGACTGAACAGGCCCTGGGATCTGAGATTCAGGACTAGGAAGAGGAGCGAGAACAAGAAGGTGAACAGCTCCAGGGAGGAAGGTCAATGGCAGGTAGGTGTCCCTGGAGAGGCTTTAGAATCAGCAAAGCTAAGCCACAGCACACCAACTGAGACCAGCCCTTTGTGAGTATCCTGGGACTCTAATCTCCTGCATTTTGCTTCTTTACAGACACAGAGGCAACCAAGACTCTCATTCTCCAAACCCATGCTCTCCATGCAAATTGCCCTAGCTGTTGCACCCAAGTTTAAACACAGATGGTCATGGAGGTTGCAGTCTCCTAATGGAGGTTCTCAGAATAATTTATTTACAGCTACTTCATTGTGTGCAGGTAGTCTGACTCATGGAGTGTGCCTGGCTGATTTGTGTAGCCTCTGCACTACAACCTAGCATAGTTCATCTGGTGCCATTGGTTCATGCTCTGCATGAGGTCCATTGTGTTTAATACTCAGTGCATGACCCACAAGGAAAATTTAATTGGCTCACAGCATGTAGGAGCAGAGGAGCTGTGGAGCAATTACAGAGGAAAGTGCTTATTTCTATCTGCACCAGAACTAGGAGAAATGAAGTTTCCAGAAGTCCAGCAATACTGGCTCACGGATTGCACCCTTGCTGTTCTCTTTATTCTGAAGATATTATGCCTCCCATTCATTCTCGGGCCTCTTTGTCCATTCCTCTGCCAGACTCTGGCAGAAGAACAAGAGACAAGAGGAATGGGGAGGCTTCCCCTTGGTCATCGCTGCCTAGTGGAGGTAGATTTCTGGCAGGAGCTAGGTCTCTTCGTAACTGCAGCCATGGCCAGCTCCCAGCTCCCTCTCTGGCATCTAGTATTGTGACTGTTCTGACAAGCATAGAGACATCTGTATCCTTCTCTTTGGCTAACAAACCATTGAAACAAAGTGCCCGAAGGGGTTGGAATTTCCCCCAGAATGGCATGCTAGGAGATGAGAAACAATAACAATGTGGTGTCAAACAGAAAGGAAGCTTAAATCCCAGAAAGGAATGTCACACAGTTCTGAGAACTAATCATCATTTTAACCTTGTAGGAGAGACTAGAGCTCAGACAATGGCAGCATCACAGCTGAACCGGATCTGTTTTGTTATACACATCTCTGACCTCTGCTTTAACCCAAACCTCATGACAGAACCCTGAACCCTGGACTATGGGGTGAAGTGGGGGCTGGATCCTGTTGTTCTTCCCAGAGCGGCCACATTGAATAAATCTCCCTTTTCTGGCTTTTCCTCTTACTTCTGTTTTTTCTTATTAAGAGCAGATAGACAAACCCAGCTTAGTGGGTCTGTCAGGGACCAGGCTCTGACCCTTCCAAGCCCAGTAATGGTAATGCCTGTTCTTTTCCACACACCTTGAAGCCTGGAACGGGCAAAATCTTCTTATTGTTGCTGGTTTCTAGGTGTCGTCTGGTTGGAATCTACATTCCTGACTCCAACCTGTCTTTGGCCATCAACTGTAGACATTTTTACATTCACAATCTCAATGAAAGTTGACATGTCATTGTTATTAAATAGAATGTCTTTAAACTGAGAATAATTGCCAGGAGAAGCCTTAAATGTCAAATATTCATCATTCTCCTTGGAGGCTTTATTTTTAGTTTTATTTTTATAAACTTTAACTCTATACTGATGAACTATGAGAAGATCTTTTACAAAAGATTCAAAATTTATTTTATTAAACACAATTCTCTGTAGTGTCTTCGCTCCCTGGTATTTCTTTAGGGCCTGTATGACGTCAGGAGTTGTTTCATACTGATATAGTCAGTAACAGTCTTGTAAGTTTGCTGCTTGTCTTTGAAAGTTTTTAGCAAGTTGCTTAAGATCTAGAAATCGATGAAGTAAATTCTCCTGTAAAGTTTGCCTCTGTTTTGAATCTTCTACAAAAGCTTCCACTAAATTTGAGTTAAAAAAAAATAAGGTTTGATTGAGGAAGACCCCCTGAAAAGTCTCTGATGTAAACAGATGCCCAGATGATCCCACATTTCAGAGCACCTCTCTTGCAGTTTCCTCTGAGCTTTGCAACCAGAACAGCTTCAAATAGACTAGCTGAGATGAGCATTCACAGAATACTCCAGTCACAACTTGACCATAATCTTAAATTTTCTTAAGAGTTGTCAAAGATTACCAGTGCTCCAAATCAGCAAAAGTAGTCTAGAAACTATACCCACATTCCCCCCAAAATAGATTATAACTGTTTGTTTATAGTGTTAGTTATGAATAATAGTAAAGAAAAACTATATAAAAATTAAATTTAAATTTTTTTCCCTTCATGATACAACTTTAATGTAAGCATGACAGCAACAAAGCAGCATCCAAGTTTTTATTCATGTGAATTGTTAAAAATGGGCATCTACACCAGTGTCACATGTGGGGGGAGGCAGGTGAGCAAGGAGAAAGAATCCCTGTCTATTGGTAATAAAGCTCCAGGTTCATCCCATCATGGATTTCATAATCTCCCAGAGACACGTGGTCCTTAAAAATCGTGTACCACTTTTTAAGAACAATCTTATTCCAACGGGTGCCAGTTTGGGCCGCTATCAGTTTCTTCAAGTCCCCAATGGTGTCATTGGTGTTGCACTTGATGCGGACTTTCTTTCCTAGACGGTCGTTGCAAACCACCTCAATCATTGCGGCTGGAGCTCTAATCCCCTAAAATTTACAACGACACAACTCTTACCTCGAACGCTGAGCACTCTTAAATATTTTTAAAGAGAGAAATGCTGTGGTATTATGTCCTTGTATATTGTAAATATTTGTCCCTCCTACTAGTTTAATAAAATGGTGATTGGCCAGAAGACAGACAGGAAGTATGGGCGGGGCTACCGGAATAAGAAAACTCTGGGAAGAGGAAGAACAGAGCAGAGCCATCAGCAGATGCAAAGGAAAGAAGATGAACATGCTGCTCTGAGAAAAGGTACTAAGCCACATGGCTAATCATAGGTTAGTTTAAGTAAGAGTTAGAAGTAATATGCCTGAGCCACAGGCCAAAAACACGTAATTGATATAAATCTCTGTGTGATTATTTGAGACTGCTAGTCCAGATCTTAAGGTTAGGCCTGGCCAGAAATTTCTTATTACAGTGTCTCAACTTCTTTGTTGGTTTCTTCAACTTTGAAACATCCCAGTGGACAAGCCCATCATTTAAAATCTTTAAACCCCTGGCACCTTTAAAAACATTCATCACATTTATTAATCTGGGCCATCATTTGAGAGGATTGACATGAATTTGAGGTCAGCTTATGATAAAGCATGACACTGAGTTTCCTGGACAGGTACCATCTACCAAAATTAAATGAAGATCAGATTAATTACCTAAACAGGCCTATAACCCTTAAGGAAATTGAAGCTGTCATTAAAAACCTCCCCAAAAATAAAAGCCCTAGTCCAGATGGTTTCAGTGCCGCATTTCAAAAAAATAAACAAACAAAATGTGTTGAGTATACATTCAAGCTTAGGCCTGGAGAGATTTGACATCTCCAAGACATCATGGTATCTCCAAGAGTCCCTCCCTACCTGTGCTGCACTTACATCTTAAACATGAGCTTAGACACAACATGGTCATTCACTCATTGCTCATTGGTGTGAGGACAATGTGGGCAGGGAACTGATCTGGCTGGAGGACCACCAGGGAGACATCTGAAAAAGAAATAATTGATCTGTGATTTAAAGAATGAATGGAATTTATTTATATCAAAAGGAGATAGGTCAGAGAGAACAATTTTACTCCACAGGAGAATGTGAAAAAGACCCACAAAAGGCCAATGGCTATGGGAACCAAAGAACAAAGTGACCATGAACTTAGATGCTATAAGGGTGAGCTGGGACTTTCTAAGGATATGTATCGTGATGGCTAGCCCTGTCAAAGTGACACAATATAGAATTGCTTGGGAAGAGAGTCTGAACCAGAGACTGCTTACATTGGGTTGGCCTGTGAACATGGCTGTAGGGATTCTCTCTTTTATTTATTTTAGAAAATAAAGTCCTCCCCCCATGTATCCCCTTGCTCTCTCCCCCTTCCCCCTCCCAACCCCTCCCAGTCAGCCTTCAGCCTCCCTCTTCCCCATCCTCCCATCCCCTCCCCGAAAAGGGCAAGAAGTCCCAAGGTGGATCAGCTCAGCATTCATTCCAGGTAGGTCTGATTTCCTCATCCTAATGTCATGACTGGGTTAGGTGTTCCTCTGGAGGTAATGGGTTCCAAGGTGCCAGTCCATGCATAGAAACACAGTCTGATCTCTCTCCTTGATGCTCCACGTACTGCCCATGTCAGTGGATAGCTGCCTATCCTTGGAGGGCCTAGTTCCTTTTCTTAAAGGTTCCCCAGTGACTGTTCTTGATTCAGTGAGCTCCCCAGAGCTCCATCCAGTCATCACTGTGGGAGTTTTCCTCACAAGCCCTATGCCCTTGCTCATATAGACTCTCCTCCCCTGCTCCCAGCTGGACCAGGAGCTCAGCCCAGTGCTCAGCCATGTACCTCTGCCTCTATTCATTGTTGAATGCAATTCTGTGATGGCACTTGGGGTGTCTATTCATTTGAACATGGGGGAGTCCCATCTAGGCAACACCTTCACTATTGGTTGGAGACCTAGGCAGGGACATCTTGCGAGTTCTTATAGGTCTTTTTCCAACCCCACATTGGCTTCCTCTATCTCCATCTCTTCTTTTTTCTCCCTCCTTGTTGCCCCTCTCATTAAATCCTCTCCTTCTCTCACTATTTGTTCCCACCTCTTCTTGATTGCAACTCCTTATTCTCTCAATTAGCTAAGGAGATCTTTTCTATTTTCTCTTTCTAGGGGAATCCCTAGAAGTCTCTTTTAAGTTCCTTCTGATGATTCTAGGGAGTCTCTTAACTGAGTTCATTAATGTGGGGAGACCCAGCCCACTGTAGGAAGCACAACCTCCTGAATCATATAAGAGTGAAGAAATAAAGCTGAGCAAAAACAAGCAAGCTGCATGCATGCACACATACCTTTATTTCTCTCTCTGCAGTTGACTGCACATATGCTGTGACAAGTTGAAGGACCTGGCACCTTGACATCTTCACAGTGACCTGGCATTGAAACCTGGCCTTGTAAGTTGCACAAGGATGGGCTGTAACTTGGAATTGTAAGCTAGAATAAATTCCCTTCTCCCCTAGTTGTGAGAGTATATTTTTTTTCCCCACAGCAACCGGTTGAAATAAGAATATGTATCATGCAACCAGAACTTCCCTGTATTTCTAAGCCACTACTTGAGAGGTTCATTCTTTTATACATGGGCAATGAGGGTTATAGAAAGATCAGTTTTTGTTTGGGGTTTCATTTAATGCTTCATAGTATTCAATTTTCTTTTGACTGGTGTGGAAGGCACAGAGTCATTAAGGAACAACTGAATTCACTTAATAACCATGGCACTGGGCTTGTGTTATGAATAGTACTAAACTGTCCACATAAGATAGCCAAAGAAATGAAGATGGATAATTCTATAAATCAATGTGCCTATTAGATGATAAATTAAAAGCTTTGAAAATGAAGAATTGAGAAATACCATAATGACAAGACACATCTAGGAAAGTCATCTGTGAGACATTACACTAATCACACCAATCATGCCCATCCCTAGGAGGGACCAAGGACTGCTTCAAATCAAAACTGGGTGATTAAGAGCAGAATAATCATGTTAAGTACCCACAGGATCTGAATTCCTGGTTCTCCTGTGTAGTTTCAGATATGAAAGTGAGGTAGGGAAAAATTGCCAAATGTATTGTTTTGATAATTATTAATTCTATCATTCATGAGACAGAGTATCATGTAGCAGAGGATGGCCTTGAACTTGCTATGTACTCAAGGATAACCTTGAACTTGAGAGTTTCTCTCTTCTACTCTTTGAGTGCTGAGATTATAGGCATGCTCTTCTCTGCTTAGCTATTACGTTTGTTCGATTAGCAATGGATTTGGGTGGTTGAGGAGGACTGAAATACGCACCCAATGACTGTTAATTCTAGTCTGTGTGAGGCCAGGGGCAGGAAGCAGAATATAAAGAGATACAAAGAGCTTCCTCTCGGGAGATACAGTCTCACAGAAAGGCCTATATGTCAATATATACTGTACAATCTTTGCGTGTTGCTCTTGCAGTGCTGGGGGTCAAACCAAGGTCTTTATGCATGCTACACAATACATAATACAATAAGCCACACCCCTAGCTTGTTGCACAGGAGAGATGTTGGGGGTTTGATAAACGCAGAAGAGGAAGCAGTTTGCCTGGGAATGGACCAAGGATGAAAACAGGAGACAGCCATGGAGAGGAGCTGATTTCTCATCTGGGACTTGAAGATGGGTTAGAAATCTACCACTCAGCCAAATGGAAGGACAGAAATAATGAAAGAAAGTATTGTCCTAGCTAGAAAATGGGAGGTTAAGATAATAACCTTAGCTGTGACATTTGTGAAGTCCACAAGACAATGGGGAACTCAGAGACTAATATTTAAAGTTTATTCTGTTTGAAATATTTTAGAATAAAAAGAATCTTCAGATCAGGGAAGAGATGCAGTATTTTTGCCTGAAAGGACCTAGTTCCTCACTAAGGAGATAATGACTTTACAGCCAGGTCATATGGGTTTTACCTACTCACAAGTGAACAGCTGACTCTTTCTACCGTGCCTGAAGGTTTTCACCTAGACTTATCAAAAGAAGGAATTTGTGAAAAGGGTTAAAAAACTGCAAGAAATCCAGAGCCAAGGAGATGGCTCAGTTGGTAAAGAACTAGCCACGCAAACATGAAGACCTGAGTTTAATCCCCTGGACCAAGTAAAATCACCCAGTGGATTGCTCACGCTTGTAACTGTTGCTGGGGGAGTGAAGACAGGAGAATCCTTTGGGCTTACTGACCAGCCAGTGTAGCCAAATCCATAAGCTCAAAACATAAGGCAGAGAATCCAGAGAAGAAGATATCCAAGACAGTGACCTCTGACACACACACACACACACACACACACACACACACACACACACACACACACACAGAGAGAGAGAGAGAGAGAGACAGAGAGAGACAGAGAGAGACAGAGAGAGACAGAGAGACAGAGAGAGAGACAGAGAGAGATCCAAAGATCTTTCAAGGCCCTGAAGTTCTTAAGTGGTTAGCCATATTTAAAGGAGATGACAGTGAACCTCAATGACATGAGAAGCTACAATTTAGTAGATCCCGGGTGACTTCTTCCTTAGACTTGCAGACAAAAGGCTTGTTTGCCGGGAATAGGAGGGAATTTCAGTACTTAAGGGAATTGAAATGCATTGACTAAGTGGAATGGAAATGACTGATTCTGTGTAAGAAGCATTTAGAACAAAGCAGCTATGTACAAAGTGCTCCTCCGGAAAGCTGGTTCTTTCTCCTTTCGATGGAGGGGTGTCTCTGTTGGCTCCGTCCACTGAGAGAGGAAGAATGAAGAGGACTCTGGGCTCTGAAGAAGCACTTAGTAGTATGAGTCACTACCTGCCAGTGGGTTGTAGGAGAGAGCTGAAACAAAGACTTTGGTAAATGTAAAGGACAAGGCAGGGGTGGTATGTCCCTGAGTGGCAGAGGACATTGCGTAGCACCATCATAGCAGCTGACACATGACAGGTGCCTGCCAGGTGCTGTCACCAAGCAAAGCACCTTATATATGCATTCTCTCGTTTTGTTGCATTGGCGCCACGAAGCAGGTGGGAGTCTGTCAGGCTGTCACTCAGGGTTACATAAAAATACTTCTGTTTTTCCTCTTGAGTCTCTGTCACTCATGGGAGAGAGTCGAAAAGGAGAATGGAGTTTAGTGAGGTTAATCCCTTGCCCAGTCCAGTAAGGAGAAGGTAGCTCTGTATACATGCAGAGCTTGAGGCACTGTTGCCATGTGAGAGTAGGAAGCCTCTGGGGATGATACAGGAGAAGAGGGCAAAAGGTCAAAGGATGCTGGGGACTGCAGTACAGGACCATCAATGTACTATTTCCTAGGTCATCACTTTTATTCTGTCCTCTAAGGGGGGATTATTTAATCTATGACTTATAGGGCTGCATGCTTCTTTGCTGGGGTAGTGGTCCTGGGCATCACAGGAAAGTAAGTCACACTCTCTAGTTGTGACAAAGGCATCTCCAGGCTTTATCAAATGCTACCCTACTGCACAATTCTCTCCAGTTAAGAACTAAAAGATCATGGGAATGTATTGTACATCTTCACTTTTCCATTGGCTAGTGGACATGCTTTTCAAAACAGCATCTTTCCTCATCTTAATCCCCTGTAACAACTTCAACAGGGACTTGCCTACCAGAGATTTGGTTCTGTTTTGTACCTGGGACTAGGAAGAGAGTATGGCACATAGCTTGGGAGATGCTCAGTAACAGAACAATTTTGTGGTGATATATATTTAATAAAATATCAGAGGATGTGACCGACTTCATATGCTCATTGGTTAGAATTTTTTTCTTAAAATTTAGATTGGAGACAGTCTCAATCACACACACGGTGGTGTCTGAATGAGCGATAAACTGGTTCTCTAGCTCCTTTTTCTTTGCTGTTATAAAATACCCTGGCAGAAGCAACTTAAGGAATACAGGGTTTATTCTGGATCATAGCTCAAGGGCATAGTCCATTGTGGTAGAGAAGTAGAGGTAGCACTTCCAGAGGGCAGCAGGTCACATTGCATCTACAATCAGATAGTGGAAAGTGATGAATACATGCTACAGTTCAGTTCCCTATCTCTATTTATATATATTCATAAAATATTTATATATTTGTATATATGGTCAGGATCCTAGCCAAGGGAATTGTACCACCCACAGTGGGCAGACCTTCCACCTCAATTAAAATAATTATGATAATTCCCCACAGCCAGAGGTGAGTCTAGATTCTGTTAAGTGGACAATTAACATTGACCATAGACTGGCCATGCCGTCACCTACATGCTCCCAAGGCTCTGAAATTTTGGACCTTCTAAATTTAAACAGGGCTTCATTTTACAAACAGTGCTTGTTCATTATGAGATAAGTATTATGCTTGGCTGATTCATGTGAAGTCTCTGGCTGGGCTAAGACCCCTAGAGAAGATGAGATGATGAAACCTGGATGAGGCCTTGTGACTGCTTGGTTAAAGCATCACACCATCCTGGAAATCTGCAGAGAGCTACAGTGAAGAGTCCTTCAATTCCAGGGCATCAGAGGAGGAGTTGGATCCCAGCCTCTGTTCTGTACAAGCATCAAATAATTAGCTTTCCACTCAGTGCAGACAGAGACCTTCAGGATATTATCGTACCATTAAATAAATTCCCACACTATCTTTGTGTGGTCCCTCAGAAGACCCATCAGCAGAGCTTCCCCTGCTTATGTTTGGAGGGGCTGGTCTGGATAATATAATAGTAGGAGGATCGTAAAATGTGTCTGATGAATTAGAATCACAGGGTTGATAGAGTAGCCTGTAGCTAAAGGAATATGATGGGACCAACCTTACTGTGCTATGAGTTGAAATACTCTAGTATGTTAGCAGGATTGTAGCAGGTGGGCCTGAGTCATCCTTAGGGAGGAAATAGAAGCCAGTACGAACCAAAGGCTACTAGGGACACACATCCCTGCATTAAGAAACACAAAGCAGGGGTTGGGAGATGACTCAGCAGGCAAAGGCACTTGCCTCCAAGATTGAGGACCTGTGTTCAGTCCCGGAATCTACATGGTAGAAGGAGAGAACTGGCTCCTCCAAGTTGTCCTATGACCTCCATATGCAAAGTGGCATTTATATGCATGCATGTGTGTTGTGCACAGGCCACTTGTGTATATACACACACACTAAAATAAATGCAAAAAACTTAAAGAAACACAAAATAGTGTCCTGCCATTTTGGGCAACCATATTGGAATAGTTACATCTGGCTATATTTACAGATTAAGCAAATAATTGCATACAGAAAGAACATAGATATATCTTAAAAAATTATAACCCCTGGATAGCTCACCTAATTAGACCTAATTTTCATCTTCTTCCTTTAAATTTCTGTTTTTAAAAATGTACATTAAGCTATTAAGAAGCAGATTCTGGAGAAAGCATGTGTGATGGACAGCCTAGAGTCTTTGTTGGACGAAGTATAAGCAAGCCCTAAAAAAGTAGAGAGCCTACCTCATGTTGCCTATGGGGTAGAGTTCACAGCCTCCCATGCCAAATCCTTGCCAGGGGGCCCAAGCATAGGATTCCCTGTCATAAAGCACTTCAGAAGCCAGTGATGGCAACTTCAGCTACACTGGCCAGTTAGAGCTAAAGGAGCAAGCTCTGAAATCATTTGCTACAAAACAGTGCATTTGCTGCATATTAGAAGCTTGCAATGGACGGAGCAGAGCTATTCTTCCTTTGCATACACAGAAAATGAGAGACAGGGAGGTGAATCTGCCTATGGTTGTTGATACAGCAGATAGAAGAGCTGGGAGTACAACCTAGCTTTTTGATAAAATATATATATAGCTGGTGGATAGTTGGATAAAAGCATTTATTTCACAGACTTGGAAATCCAGTCTAGCTCCCAGAACCAGACTCATGGGGGAGATACCTTCTGACCTCTACACATGTACTTTGGCGTATGTGCACAATACTCAACTCTCATGCACACGTATGATAATAACGATAATGATAATAATAATAAATATATGCACATGGGGTGATAACATACCAAGACTTACCTTAAAATGCTAGGGGCTGAAAACAAAAGAGACATGGTGTTAATCACTATGGAGACAAGGTGAAGGGTAGTTAGTACCCAACTGCAGGGATAGAGGAACAAGGCTATTACCGATGCTTTTATATGGTTTGAAAATTCTGAAAGGTTTATGAACTTCATGCTTTCTTTGCAAACAACAATTATAATAATGACTTTGTACTCAAGTGTTCACCCACTATGCCAAATTATGATGATGATGTTATGACTGAAGGGTTTGGGCCCTTTGCAATTCAGTGCTTAGAAGAGTATTATTCTCATTTCTCCAAAGAAGGATGTGCCTTTTCAGTGAACCAGTTCACCTTTGCCAAGGTAAGACCTTCAACCAGCTCTCAGCTAGGCAGCATGCACAGATGAATGTTTGCAAAGCCGTACCCCGGAGAAGCCCACAGGCTGAGGGAGGAGGGAGGAGGCTGTGGAGACAATCAATTCTCAGAGTGTGGGAAGAGCTACGTTCTCAGAATGAATGAAGAGGTGTGGGAGCCCAGGAAATGACTCAATTTGGAGAAAAGTGGCATTCTCACTGGGATTTCAGGAGTGGAGAGGCGTTTCTGGGAAAGAAGCTATGTACCCTTAGACCAGAGTCCAGAAGGGGAGTAGGTGGCTCAATGAGAAACATGGAGTTGGGGGTGTCACTATGCCTCCTGGGGACACATTGACTGTACAGGAATGGCTCTGTGAGGAGCAGTAAGGAGCCATGAAGGGTTTCAGAAAGACTTTCCAGAAGGCAATGTTGGCAGGTGGAGAAATGGAAAGTTCAGTGGTGACAGGGAATGAGGGATGTTTGAAAAGGCAGAACTGACAAAGTTTGAGGTGCTGCTACGTCCCCATTTTTAGGATCATTTTAGGTTGTTGGCAAGTCAGGTAATTCCTCCAAATGACAGAGAGGATTCTCCAGAGTGACCCATGCTTTGAAAGGCTCTGTCAGGGAGAGATGAGATCTTGAGATAATTTGGTTTATTTTCATCCATTTCAATTAGCACTGGAAACAGATGGTCTCATCAGCCCTGGAACTTCCTTATGTTCTCCCTGTCAGCATCTGTGTGACTCTAAGGTCTAATTTTTAATTATCTCTGCCCATTTGTAGGGACATGAAGGGGAAATGGGAGCGGTCTAGCCCCCTTTTAAAAATGTTTTCCTTTGTATCTTTTCTGCTTGCCTCTCAGATTTTTTTTTTTCTTTTAAGCACCAAGGAATATCTATTAGCTTAGGGTCTATGTTGCCATGGCAACAAGACCAAACCAGCCCTACTATATAGCGAGGGTTTAGTTGAGGGAGACATTGTCTATTAGTGACTGAGTAATGTGTTGGTCATAGATAGCATTAGCAGATTGGACTCTGATCCTAAAGCAGGATTCATAAGTGCTCAGAGTGAAGTGTATGTGGTTGGATGATAGTAGTCAGCCAGACCCTCTTGAGCTGTGGAGAAGAGTGGGTTCAGAAGGGTTCACACAGCAAAGAATTTGGTAGAAGGAGGTAGGAAGGTATGTGGCAATTCCTCCATTCCAATAAGAAACAAGTCATATCCACTGCCAGCAGTCTAAGAATTGTTTGTAGGGGTTAGAGAGGTGGTTCAGCACTTAAAAGTGCTTGTTGGTCTTGCAGAGGATCTAAGTTTGGTTCCTAGCACCCACATCTGGCAGCTGCATGCATGTGTACATACACACAAGCAGATACACACATGTATACATACGTTTTTTAATTAAATTTTAAAAAGGAAATTTGGGTAGTCTTTAAAAGATCTTTAATACACCATGAAAAGAATTTAAAACCCTCCAAATTGGTAGTTCTATTTCTGAGACCATGTCTCAAAAAAGAATATTTCAATTGGAATTTAAAAAAAGCAAAAAGAAAGATATATTCAAAATATTAGCAGCTATACCAATAAAGTATAGTGGGATGCTGTTGTTGTCATGGCTTAGCATATTTCTGTAGTGATTGTAGTTGTACATGCTCATAAGCTCTCTTATAAGAGAGCAAAAAGCAGTTCCTATTTTTTTTTTTTTTTACACAGTATGGTTGGTATGTTCTCCCAAATGCCTAACCCCTAAACAAAAGAAAAGCAAAAACAAGATTCCTATATGAAAAGATAATTCTGGAAACATCAAAACGCATAAAACTATCACTAGTGATGGGAATTTGGGAGGTTTCTGTTCATTTTCTTTCTTTCAGTTTAGATATTTATAAAAAGAATGTGCTATTTTCCTTATACAAAGGAAATAACAATTCAAAGCTAAGGTCTATAATTTGAAAATAGCCAGCTGTGTTTTCTGACTAATGGTTAATTTTTTCAAAAGGTATAGAGACAAAAGTTCCGTTGTGTGTGTGTGCGTGCGTGTGTGTGTGTGTGTGTGTGTGTGTGTGTGTGTGTGTGTGTGTGCGCGAAATATTGAGATTACAGGCATTCTTTGGTCACCCACCACATCTGGTACGCAATTTGAATTAAGAACGGCCCCCATTCACTCCTAGATTTGAATGCTTGGTCACTAGGGGATGGCACCATTTGAAAGGAATGGAGGAAGTGTGTCACTGAGGGTGGGGTGGGGAGTAAGCTTTGCAGTTTCTAGGGCCCAAGTCGAGCTCAGCATCTTTCTCTTCCTGCTGCCTGTGGATCTGATGTATACTTCTGAGCTATTTTTCTAGCCCATGTCTGCCTGTGGGCTGCCATGTTCCTGAACATGACAATGGACTAACTCTAAAGCCAGGCTCATTTAAATGCTTTCCTCTGTAAGAGTTGCCATGGTTATGGTGTCACTTCACAGCAATAGGACATGAACTAAGACACCTGACCTTAATTTTTGAAAATCACTTCTTGTTAAAAAAATATTTCCAGTTTTGAGTATTTTTTGTACACAAAGAAATGCTTTCATTGTAACATTATATATATATATATATTCATACTTTATTCTTATCCTACCCTCCCAATTTTTACACTCTCCATTTTGTATATATTGGTTCTCTACCCTCCCCCCCAAGCAAAAGCATCAGCACCTTCATTGAAGACAGTATGTAATTGCAAGAGACAGTCATTCCCACAGAGAAGGAGGGGTTTCGGGCATCATCTGAGGTTCTAGCAGCTCCTCTTGGCATTTGCATGCAATTCTACCCTAATGCACATGGTCTTTGGGCAGGGATATCTTGGAGGTACCAAAGTATATAGGATGGGGGAGGCTAGTTGAAGAGGGGCTCTTTCCTTGGGGCAGCTGGGAAGCTGGGTGAAGATCTTATAGTGAGGACACTTTGGGGTCTTCTCATGCTCCAGTTAGTTGCTCCGCATACATATTCTGTGACAACCCCCCCCCAAACTCACTGATTCCCTAGAGTGAACCTTGATGGAATCACACTTCAGCTTGTTGGCAGAACTTCATAAATAAAAGGTAGATTTTTTTTTTTTTTTTATATCTCTCTAGGGAACGACTTCTCCAAACACTACCAAATAGTTCCCTGTGCTGTTTTCATGATGCTTCCATTTCATTATATTCCCACTTTATATTTCTTTCTCCCTTCTCATAGTCTTGGGGCCCTTCTGTGTGCAGGGAAAATCTAGACACTGTGCAAGGTATAGGAGCAAATGATTCCATCTGTCTCCACTGATTTGACTGATGAGCTCTGTTAGCTTCTGGGTGCTTCTAAACTGTGCTTAACCCAGATGATCTGATCTGAATGAGCACACAGGCATTGCATAGAGTCTATCTATAGTCTTCTCATTCTCTAGTACATGATATTTCATGCAAGCTTTAAAGAAATCATTCCAAGATGAAGACAGTTTGGAAGAGAATTTTCTTTCTCTCTGTGTGTACAGATGGTATTAAGAAAGATTTGCCCAGTGAAGATCTTATCTTCTGGCATTGTTTTCCTTTCCTCACCAGTCTCAAGAGACTTGGCACAAACACTTAGATACACAGCCACCCACAACTATTTAAGGAATCAGAATAGGCCTAGAGTAATGATGATGATGCAATAGGTTTCTGGGCCCCGAGTACCATAGGCAATAGTAGTAATGAGGGTAATGATGATGGTTATTGAGTTTTTAGAGCACACAGCCAGCAAGCTGCTTTATAAGCCTCATCGCCTTTCATCCTCACAACTCGGTACAAGGCAGGTGCATTCTATTTGCCTTGCAGATGAAATGGGAGATCCTAGCTCATACTCTGCTCAAGGTCACAAGGCTGAGATGTGGAAGAGCTAGGATGTAAAGATGGAAATAAGGGTCCTGAGAATCTCTCACATCTGCCATGATTTTGCTATTTGGGGCTCCTTGTTAGAGAAACTATGAGGAACCATTACAATTTGTGTGTGTGTGTGTGTTCATGTAGGCACATGTGTGCTTGTGCCTGAGGAAGCCAGAGGATAGCCTTAGCTCTTTTAATCTCTCTCTCTCTCTCTCTCTCTCTCTCTCTCGTGTGTGTGTGTGTGTGTGTGTGTGTGTCTCTCTCTCTTTCTCTCTCTCTCTGTGTGCATGTGCATTTGTGTATTCTCGATTTCTGAAAGCAAAGGTGCCTCTAAGCTACAGTGTGCATTTAGTGGTCAGAGGACATTCACCAATGTTGGCTAACATCCTCTCCCTTGAGAAGGAGCCTATTGTTGACTTCTGTACATACCAGGCTAGCTGGTCCATAAGCTTCCTTGGAGTTTCCTGGCTCTGCGTCTTACATCTCTGTAGGAGCACCAGACTGCAGATGTTTGCTACCACATCTGGATTTCAGTGCATTCTTGCATGGTAAATGTTATGCTCTCAGAGACATCTCTCCAGCCATACCTTGTTTTCTGAGATAAATATTTCACTGACCTGAACCTCACCCAGTAGGCTGGATTAGCTGCCTGGGGACCTTCTGTTGCTACCTCTCAAGTACTGTGATTACAGCATGTCCAACTTGGTTATTGTGGGTTCTGGGGATTCAAACTAAAACTTCATGTCAGAATCGGGCAGCCTTAAGTAAAAAGAAAGAGAAAAATTCTCAGAAGAACATTTATACCCTACCGAAATGTCACTTTTGATGTGTTCGGGAGCACCAAGGGAAGAGTGAAAAGAAGGTAACCAAGCTTCTTGTTAGGTGATTCAGGGTGAGGAGGCCACTCCATGTCTGAGCTCTGGGCTACATCACTGAACACTGCAGAAGAACAGAACTGTCTTTAGAAAACACCTACTAGGAGACTGGAAGGCTGGAAGACTTGAAGGTAGAGAGAAAATATCAGTTTTTTGTTTGTTTGTTTTCTAAATTGAGCATGGATGTATCTTTGAGCTAATTTAATATTAGATTTTTGTTTTTGACATATTCTGGGGATTGCATCTAGGGCTTCACACATGCTAGGCATGTAATTTATTACAGAGCTATAAGCCCTATAGAAACTCTTATCCTAAACAGTGACATGTTGGACTTGGTTTGTACTAGCTCATAAAGATTCACAATTTCAAATGCAGGAATCTAGCAAATCAGTTGACAATAGCTTGAATTTCCCCAAGTGAGATTGTTTATACCTTGAAACTAGAAAACGCGCCCCCCCCACCCTTTAGAGCTGGTTGGTAGAACAGCCACTGGCCAAAGCTCCCATGCTTCTGTTAAAACCCTCCAAGGCAGATTGCTATAGCCTTTTTTTTTTTCTTTTTTTTTTTTTGTGGGAGGTGGGTACAGTTTGTTTTTTCTTCTGCTTTGGAGAATTTGTGTGGATAGAGCAGAGATGTATTCAACAGCTTCCTTAAGTCCCATGATCTCATTTCCATTACTTCATCTCAAAGGAGAGCAATAGAAACTACTGTGGAGAAATGTGCTGTAATTGATTATCGCATATAAAGTAGATGAACCAGGCTTCCTTCCAGCCTATACTCTTAAATGAGCTATTTTAGTGCTGGCCCTGCTAAATGTCTGAAATTTATAATGCTCTGGAAACTCATCAGTTTCTGAGAGTGTAATGACTATTAGGAGAGGAAAAACCACCCCCTAAGATATAAGGCATAATCAATTGAATGCAGAGATTTTACACTCCTGTGTATTCCCCTGAGTTACTACTGTTTCATCCTAAGCCTTTCTGTTTATTTATTTATATTTTTGCCACAGAATCTCAAACGTTTGGTTTTTAACACCTTGGAAGCAAGTCAGGGACCAAACAGAGATTGTTAGATATAGCACAATGGACAAGGCTTTGGACTTGTACTCTTGGGTGACTGCCTTCGGTGCATGTGTTTTCATCAGTGAGGTAGTAAATATGGCTATTGGCATGATAGTGGAGGTGTAAGGGTAGGTAGGGGAAGCCCTGATTTGCAGCACTTGCTGATGCGATGCCTTTGATGTAGCTAGCTGTCTGTGCTGATTTCTAGTGGTATACATCAGTTGACTCTGAGGAGCTGATGCATGCTGGCTCCTGTCCAGCTCTGTGTTGTTCAGATCTCTAGTCTTTAGTGTTTCATGGGAGTGCTCAGTCCAATAGAGAGATAGAGATAGGTGCTTTTCCACACTTAGTGGAGAGAAGCAGGGATAGACTCCAGCCAGCAACGGAAGCTACTACCATTACATGATGTCTGTGGAATCCATTGGAACCACCAGGGGGCAGCAAAGGGCTCTCAGGACAGGAAGCAGCCAGAAGCAGGATCTGAGCATCCTGGTGAGTGTTAACAGAAAGAGTATGAACCTGCATCAGGAATGAGAAGAGGCTTCAGAGACACATCAGTTCACCTATGCTCAGCATTCTCTTTTCAGAATCCACCTTTCCCTTCTCCATGGTTTCCATAGCATGGAGAACATTTTAATTGGTTTATTCCATTTGTTAATTGCTTTTCTGATGTGGTACTGAGGTGTGAACAATAGTGACTATGCTCTATTTTCTCTAGACTAGAGGGATGATTCTGCTCTATTTTCTCTATTTTTATTGTTATAAAAAATAAGAACCTATCTTATTAAAATATCTTAAGTACCATATTCTGTAGATCTCTGAATTGTTTGAAGATGACCCATCTATCTAAAATATATCTCTATTTGACCTTGAAAACATATCTAATATGACTGTAAGTTTGACTATAATGTCTTACTACTAACTTGCATTACTTTATATCCTAATTAGTTGGTAATAATAACTTTAAAGGACTAACAATTTATATTATATTGTTAGATGAACTGTATAGGTACAGTATCTTGAACAAGCATAGGAATATGCTACAGTAACAAAATTAATCTCAACTTTGTATCAATATACACATTTTGAATACAATATACAAAAATTCTATCCAATGTAAAATATTTAAAAACTAGTAATTGCTTTTAAAAAGTAGATTCAATAATCTACCCTTATATCTTATCATATCTGTATCCCCTTTTTTCTTCTTTATTTTCAAACAAGAGCCCTTTGATGTCACAGATGAGCTTCAGATTCTAGCCAGCTTAATATCACTGCTATTACCGACATTCCTAAGCATTCCTTTTGCTATTGACGGCTGTGCATAGGATCCAGTCTGAAGCTCTTTCCCATATTTTTTTTGCACATTCCTTAACCTTCATTCTCTATCTCCCTTTTCTCTGTCTCTTTGTCTGTCTTTGATTTGAAATAAGGGTTGATTTTCCTTATAATCATCATTCAATGTACACTGGAGGAAACAATAAGCTCAGAATCCATTTACAAAAAGGCATTGAAAAATCCTGGTCGCCCAAATAGCTCAGCTCTAATTCTCTAAAGATTGTGAAGGTGTAGAATATAGATTCTATTACCTGAAATGCCAATTTATTTTATTATCCATAATAAGTAGTAACGACATTTCTTAATTGTTCTCATAAAAATCTCAATAGACCATATTAGAATCATGTCATAGGAGATGAAGATCCAATCCCATACAGCCAAAAAAAAAATATGTTACTTTCTGAATGAATCTTTCATATTTTTTTCAGAGATGTCACACACTCAGTGAATCACTTCACTGGTTTCAGGGGGAAATCCTAGTTAAGAGGAATGAATTCCACTTGGAGGGGCAAAGGTATGTGACCTGCTTGGACAAGGTCTACCAGCCCCAAGGGGAACAGAACACCACATGACACCTTTTTCCTTTTCATCTAAAGATTAAAAACTAGATCCATGTCCCTTTGAGAGGCAAAAGAAAGGGAGGTCTATTTAGCAGATATGGAAGTGCTCAGCCTACAAATTCAAGCATCAGAATCTTGGTCCTGCTCCTTACTCTCCCACCTACTCCATTATCAGATAAATTGATGCCTCCTGTCTGCTGATGCAACAGAAGATACCACACAGTTAAGCACTTTTCCATTTTAAAGTTAGAATATAAATCTATCCTGTCTCCTTCTGTTTTCTTGGCTGTAATTCCTGGTTTTTCTGTAGTGGTCACTGTGTGTGGTATTTTATAAGCTCCAAATAATTGATATTAATTTCCAGTTCCTGCTATAACAAAATACCACTAGCCTAGTAGCAACCACCAATACACATTTATTATTATTATTATGGAGGGCAGGAATCTGAAATGGCTTTCAGTGGCTTAAATCAAGATGTCAGTTGAGATGTGTTCCATCTGGATGCTCTAGAGGAAAGTCCGTTTCCTAGGTTACCATCTGAGACTTTTAGTATCTTTCTGTGGCCTTGTGCGTCACTCTTTTAATAATCTCTTAACTCCAGTGGGCTTCCTAGATATCCAGGATAGTCCTCCTGTCACAAGATCCTTTATTTAATCATACCTGTAAAGTCCCTTTTCTCACATAAGGAAATATAGTCACAGGTTCCAGTGACTAAAACATAGACATCTTTGGGGACATCAACCCATCTACTACAGTCACTATTTATGTGTTGTTTTCAACTCAGTACTTTTACTGATTTCTTCTGTTCCTACCCAGTCTTTACTTCTAACCTACCAGCAAGCACGGTGACTCAACTGTAAGCATTCCTCCAGTTTAACTTGTCTTACTTTCTCTAACATCTGTCACCTAGGCTAGTAGTGTCATTTGCCTGGATGACTCCAGGAGCCTTTGTTAAACTTTCTCCTTCTTCTCTTATTCCTTCTCTTCTAGAACAGTCTGTTCTACACAAAGCACAAAGGAGCCAGAATCACACACACACACACACACACACACACACACATATGCATGAATAGAATCCCTTCTCTGCGCTGATTATGCTCCCTGCACCGTTTCTTGGACCTCAGAGGTCGCTACTTCCTCATTTGTTTTCCCACTGTAGCGCATTTGCCTCACTGATGTTTTCTTAAAAGTAAACAGCTTGTTCCCATTTTCTGTCTAGACGTGCTGTTTCCTCTTCCCCAGCTCTGTTTAAAATGGCCTCGCTGTCTCTAGATGCTGCTCTCTTTGACACCTGAAACTATAACACCTCTTGTCTTTATCTGTCCGCCAATACTTTCCCCTTAATGTTTTCATCTCAGAACTTGTCATTGCTAGAAATTATTTGATTATTTCCTTGCTTGTTACTGTATTCCCATACAAAGTTTAGTTCTGTGTGAGCAGTGTCTACTACTTCCTCCAAATCCTGAGTAGCAATTAGGTACATGGAGATATGTTTAATAAATATTTGACTAAATGAATGGCATTTAGTCATTGATTGATACTCTCAACAGCCCTGCCAGGTAAATACAACTCTTGTAAGATGTGGGTATGGTTTTAATTTGTCACATGTCAGTGGAAAGAGTCTTTGGCAAGTGACTTAAGCTTCCCAAGCAACAGTTTGTCAACTAAAAATGCGGAACTCAGATAAACTGCAAGGAACTCCATGCCCAAAGAAGATGGAGCAATGATACGTCACGATGAGATGAGTGAAATGTCAGGTCACATAAATTCCTTCTCTTGAGACCTGGGAAAATGTGGATGTTGAAGCTGGAGACTGGTACTTTGTGTACCTGTGTACTTCAGGTACTCCTTTTCCTGAAGACTCAAGACTACACTTTCCAACCATCTCAGTTAGGTGGGGCCACGTGGTAATTTTTAGCCAATAAGATTTGTGTGGGAGAATGTTTCCTAAGTCCTTGGAACCTTCTGTTAGGGTCTAGCTCTAACATACTTGAGTTCCAGCATTCGTTCTTCTATGAGCTGACACAGTGCTTCTGCTAAACAACAATCAAACCTTTGGTTGTTCTCCCTCCCTTAGGATTCCTGTGAATTCCTGGAGGGAGCAAGAATTCACGTAGGCGGAGCAGAGAAGGAGGAGCTTAGAGTGCTGTGGTCAGCATTCATGATGAACTGTTGTATCTAAAGGACGGCTTTCTCAGCAGGAGGTGGCCACAGACATTGGGCTTCTACTGTAGGTTCCAAATGGTAGAGGATGAGACAGGACTGAGAAAGAAGAGTCTTTATAGGCAAAATTCAGAAAATGCTGTAGATAATATTAGCATGAAGTTCTGTAGGTGAGAAACCAATTTAGCTCCATTATCTAGTGATTTTTGAACTTACTAGATTTTAAGGATGTAGAATACATTTCCTGAGAACCCTCCCATTTACAGCAAAGCATTGACAAGCCAAATGTCACATTATATGCCCAGGAATGGATGAATAAGTGAAAACCCAAGATATAATAATATACAGTGACCTTCTTAATCTGCCAGGCAAAACAGGTAGCAATACAAAATATCATGGTAGAGATACAGCTATTAAAAATTACATTAAATATGTGGAGATACAGCTTACTGAAGGGTACTTGACTAGCCTACAAAGGGCCCTGGGTTCAATCCCTTGTGACACATACACACATATACACACACACACTAGTTGCCACTGAATTTGAGTATATTTAGAGAAAACGGACAGTTTGGGTTGGCTGTGGAATAAGGTGTGTTATTTTTGAGAATGGAGGTTGGGTTGGTAGTTTATTACATTAAGGAGAAACTGGGGACATATTTGGAGATGAGGAGGTCCATTTCTGGAAAGGAAGGCCTGCAGGAAGCTGAGTGTCCTCTGTGAAGCAGGAGAATGCTTAGAGTGCAGTTTCAGAAACTCTTTGCTGATGTCAAATACCAGAGGGGCTATTTACCAGCTGCTCTCTTCAAGGTGTTTCCCCACAGCAAAATAGACATGGAAGCCCTTCCTCTTGTCCTCTTGTGAGGATGGAAGGGGCTTCTGTTTCCTTTTGTAAGGCATTTCTGTCACCAAGAGTCCCTGGCAGATTCCCTGTCTGCTTCCCTTTCTATTGTGAAATTATCAGTAGCTTGAAAACATTGATGATTTAGGAAAATGAGGTTCTTTTCTTTTACCTGAAATTTACTTTCATATTCGAAGTGCTTTCTGATTTGCTAGAACTGAGACCAGCATCTTTTGCTTTGTCTGTCAGACACCGAATGCTAAAGGAGATTGAGCATGCCCTTGCACTACCTAGGGAACAACATCATTGCATATGCTTAAACCCATGCACACTGCTTTCACCCCATGTTCAAAGATGCCATGGATCTTTTTCACACTGAAGGTCCCTGCCTGGAAGAGAGTGCCTCATTGTTTAAATACCACTGAGCCAGGAGTCCAGTAGCTGGAGGAGAGGGAGGGGGACTTCTGAAGACAAAGATGTCACATTCCATCCATCTTGAGAACGCAGAGCACACATAAAGAACATTCAGTGTCCCTTGGCATAAAAACGGCAGAGCATTCTGCTGCGGCAATCCAATAGACTTCACAACCCATTTAATAGAACATTTCTTGCTTTCCAGACTTTTCTCTTGAGCTATTAATAAGGCAGTCTATGCAATTGTTTTTGTAACTAATTTTGGTGAGGCACATGAAAGACATTGGTGAAGGGGGGTTGCCTTTAAATATTATTTCTTTGATCTTAATTACTTGTTTAAAGAAAAGCTACATGGAGTTAGAGTGTCCTCACACAGACAGACTGTAAGAGAGTGGAAATAGCTATATGATCAGGCACAAAACTAAATTAATGCTCACAAGTATCCCCGACTAAGGCCAGAAGCCTGGATGAAGAAGCTGCAGTGGCAAGAGTCATTGAGATTGGGGTGGTACCTCAGCTGTGAAGTTGCCCTCAGGCTTTATTATAGGCTTATTTTGAAACATGGTCTCATTTAGCAAAGGTGCTCATTTCTGAGTGCTGGAATTACAGGCATGCACCACCATGCCTGTTTTTTTTTGAGTTTTTAAAAGTGTGTGTGTGTGTGTGTGTGTGTGTGCGCCTAACATGTTCAGGAGCCCACAGAGGCCAGGAAAGGGCACTGGATCCACTCAATCTGGAGTCACAGATCATTGAAAGCTCCCCAACAAGGGGACTAGGAACCGAACTTGGGTCCTGTGGAAGAGGACCCAAGAAAAAACGAAGAACAACTTGTAAGAACTAAGCCATCTGTCACCTCTCCAGCCTGTTTTAATTTTAGAAGACCTGGCCATATCCATGTACCTAGCCACTACCTCTGTGGATGTTGCCTTTCTCTCTTATGCCTTAATGATAGATCATTGATGGGGAAGGATCAAACAAAAGTATAGCATCCATCATCAAAAGACCAAATACAGCATCCAGTCAATTTCATGATTAAGGTCCTTCAAGGCAAGAAGCAAAGGGAAAGGAAGGAAAAGCTGGTACCTTTTTAAAAAAAGTTATTTTAGAGATTTCTCAGAAGGCACCACTCCATGACCCAGTACCAACTCTGCCACTCTGAGATCTGTTTTATTCTCCTGATCTCCTTCAGTCTACCCTCTAGAGTTTACGTCATCCTCAGGGTCAAGGAAAAAGTGAAATTGATTTTAGAAAGAGAAACTGTAAACAATGGTTCTGGGTTAGTCTCTTCTCCTGCTGAGTCCATTTGATGCAACAAAGTGGGACAGACACTAGACGCTGGAAACTGAAATGGTTCCTTTTGCTTGTCTGACTCTGCACAGAGAAAAGCCACGCTGAAGAATCCCTTTATCTCCCCAGTTTTTTCTCCTCGAATGAAGTTACTGGCTCAGTTTTATAGATAAGCTTCAAGCAAGTTGACCAAAACCAAAGTAGTAATTATTTGATAAAAGTGACTCAAATTTATACAGGTCAGATCAAAATTTCAGAAGGTGCCTAGACCCCACAAAAGTGTTACTAGCTAAGAACCAAGAGCTTACACAGACGAGACTGGGTGACATTGCATGTTCAAACCATAAGAGAAGGTGTGCTTCCTTTTGATTAAAGATGTAGAGACAGCTTCACCCATCACATTTCTTGTCTTGGAGATGGCCACATGATCAGAAAGAATTGTTTCTATGAAATGAAAGAACTGGGCAGAATTGACTGTCACAGGGCTTAGGGCTATCTGTTGGTCTCAGATCTTAAGAAAAAAAAAGAGATTTCTCTGTAAGAAATAAGTAAATAAATTTGAAAATCTCAGAGATAGCTTAAAGGGTATGGAGAGAAAGGGGAAAAGATGGGGTCTTAGAGAAGGATCTGGTTATCTCAGTGTGCTGTCTCCTGGTCTCTATACTCAATCTTAAGATACTCCATATATGTTGGGGCTGAGGGCACCTTCTAGGGGCAGTGAAGGTGATGGATGATACTGATACTGGAGGAATACATTCTAAACAGAGATCCTGCACGCAGCCACCAGGAAGACAAGATCCTACGGCCCAGAAGTAGCAATTATTGAAAAATCATTTCAGATTTTTATAGATTGTAGGACTAAGTGGAGGGTATTAATCAAAAAGCTTGTCTAGGGGAAGCAGGACCCTAGCAAACCTTTGTCTAAGTACACACAGAGACAGTGAGGCTCAGAGAGACAGTCTTCTAAGAAGACTGACCATAGCCAGAAAGGAAGACTGGGGACCCAGTTTGGAGTGTGTTTATCTTAAGAGCTATGTACACAGATTTCCTGTCTTTGCTTGGAGAAGGGGATGTAGGAAGGCTGACAGGTATTATGAAGGACATATCTAGGCTATAGCAGAGGGTTGGCCAGACAAAGGACCCCATTTCACTCACATGTATGCTGCTACACTCAAATGCACTAACCCAGGACAGTTCTTATAGGAATCATTCTTTCAGCAAAAATAGTTTAATAGCTGTGTTTTTCCAGTCTGAGTAAAAAGTAAGTAGGTGGGGACCTTGGGGATGTTTTTGCCCATTTCTTTCATCTTGCAGAATGGGAAATTAAGTCCCAGAGGAGAAAGCCTTGTGAGAAGGCATGAAGAAGCCTTTTGATAAATGCCAAAGGGACTTTGTAACTCATAGTCTGAGCACCAAACAGCCTAACAATAGGCTGAGCACCTAACAGCCAAAAAACATTTGTTTTGTGAACCCTAGTCTACCCAGGGACAGGGAATGGTGCATGAGCTCCTATCTGGTTCGTACCCCCTAGCTCCTGTCGGTGATGGTCAGCACACTCATAGCTTCCCTGTCTCCAGATCTTCTGTGAATGCTGAAACCTAGAGATGCTTGCATGGGGAGGCCTATGAGTTGAAGAATCTTCCCAAATCTCACCACTGTGGCCAGGACCTTTGTTCAGGGTTTGAGAGGCCTTCAAGGGCAGTCTAGTACTTCTCAGGCTATAGTACATACAGAGATTAATGTGATAGATACATGTGGGCTAAAGCCCAGATTCTGCATTTCTGTAGGGGTTTTTTTGAATGCCACTTTAGGCAGTTTGTAGACAACACTATGGGGGTATTCAATAGCTCACAGGTTGAGAAGTCCTGTTGGAGCCTAAGTTTCTCCATGGGGAAGAGACTTCATTCCTCTGGGCTTCAATTTTTTCATCTACCAACAGGAGTTTTGGGGATGCAAATATAGTGAGAAACCCCCAGAAGTGCAAGAGTACCATGAACATTAATGCAACTTTCTCCACTCTGGCATTCTGATTTTCAAGGCTGCCTTTTCCCTTGCCCCCTGCGTAAGTATGATCCTTGCTGTCACATGTCACATCTCCCCACGTCTTCCATTCCCAGCTGTGATAAGCTGCCAGCAGCTGCCTGTCTTTTCATTATAAAGAACTAATCTCTTCTCATTCCAAGGCCAAGGCAGGAAAAGAATGCTCCCCTGCAGCCTATAATAAGCAGCACATTCTAAAGTGGCTTAGGTGCTTTTGTCTGCTCACTTGAAACATGTCTGACTCTGCTGCCTCGTGCTGGATCTGGCCTTGGTAATTACTGTAATTGTGTGGCTCTGAGTGGCTCAGCAGGAACATAGTGCTTTTTTATTCCAGGACCTCGTAAGAGCCTTGTGGATTTTAAACATGCACACACACAGATACACACAGACACACACACATGTGTGGGAGGAAGACAGACTTATCAGATACAGTATTTGCTGTGATTTCCATTTGGGATGGTCCTCACAGGTTCATATCTCAGGAGTTTCTCTAGATGATGAAATTTTGGTAAATTATTGCATCCTGAAGGTTCAGGCCCAGTTAATAGTTTAATCCCTGGATGTATTAATGATGGTGTATAACTGGGAAGTGGTAGGAAGAGAAGATGGGTGCTCATTGGAGAAAGCAGGTCACTGGGAGTGTGTCTTGGAATGACATGCTTTCTTCATTGTTGCGTTTTCACTCCTCTGTTTTCTGGCCACTGTGAAGCAAATAATCTTCTTTGCTGCATACTGTCATTACCTGATGTTCCGTCTTGCTGTGGGTCTAAGATACGTTGGGGCTGGCTGGCCATGGACCAAAACTTTTATGGCTATGAGCCAAGTTATATCTGTTCTTCCATCAGCTGCCCTTCTCAGGTATTAGACAGTCATACAAACCTGACTAATGCTCATGCATTCCTCAAGTTTGCATCCAGCAGGCAGCAGCAACTACTTGCAGTAGGTGCTAATCTATTAGTTAATTTTATTTTCTGAAGAGCACAGAATTCTCTGACTTATTATTCAAGTAGGTTTGAGGTGATTAAGAGAAATGCAAATGCCTGAACATCTTTAAGGAAGTCGTCAAACCAGGACAAGGAAGCTGTTCATAAAGACACAAAATTAAGGGGTGAGATGAACCTATAGAAGAAACGCAACTGAGTCCATTTGAGTTCACACTGGCTCCTTTTGTTTCTGTCTCTTTCAGGAAGGGGGACGTGTATATATACACTAGTGAGATATAACTGTCAACCTGACATAGCCCAGAGTCACATGTGAAAGGAAATCTCAGCCAAGGAATTGCCCAGATCAGACTGGCCTGTGGTGGATTGTCTTTATTAATTGATGTTGGAGGGTCCAGCCCATGGATTGTCTTTATTAATTAATGTTGGACAGTCTAGCTCATAGTGGGTGGCACCATTTTCTGGGCAGATGGTCCTGGGCCTTACAAGAAAGGTAGTAAAGCATAAACCAGAGGGAGTAAGCCAGTGAGGGAGCCAGCAAGCATGACTTCTCTGTAGTTTCCATTGTACTGCTCTAGCTATTAAATAAATTCTGAGGTCAGAGGTAATGTCTGCCTCTAAGTTCCTGTCTTAGTTCCTGTCCTGAATTCCCTCAATGATAGAATGTAACCTGCAAACAAAGCCACACCTCTGCCCATCTAAGTCACACTTGGTCGTGTTTATCACAGCAATAGAAAGCAACTAGAATGAGAAATATAACTCATTATAAAATTTATGGTCTCCAGACGAGGGATGCAAACCAGTTCTTTAAGAGTAAGAGTTCTCTTCCTGGCTGTGTGTTTCTTTCATGGGCCCTTGTAGAGTAAATTTACAGACTCACCTAAGAGATTCCGTGGAGATTCTATAGCAGAAAGAGTCTGTTGTTGCAGGACAGAGTCACCAATGCACTGTTCATTAAAAACAACTCCATGGTCAATGAGAACAATGTCTTGATTCACATAGTCTTTGGCTCTGACTTGCTCCAGCCTGGGAAGTGTAGAAAGCCTAGCTTGCTTCCTTGTGAAGTCTGGGGACATGTAGCAGCAATGACAGCCATTTCTACTCCTCAGAAAAAAACTTGGCCTGGGCTTACTTCATAACATAGATTTCACGTGACCACCTTCAGCATCAAAAATGGCAGGAGATGATTTATTCTGGGCCAGAACGATGGAAAACTGCTAACACTGGATTCACTGAGTGTGGGTATATTTGCATACACTATGTACCTGCATGCACTTTATATATTATATACATTTATATGCATACTATACATAGACACATTATGCACATACCAATAAATTTAGACACTTCTGAGTATAATTCAGCGGATGTCTTCAAGCCTCAGTGAGGTGTGCTCTGTTCCCATCACCAGCTCTGTCTTGGTGAATCTCTACCATGGCATTTTGGAAGTCTCCTCTGTTTGCTCTCTTCTTTTCTCAGACTATTGCTTCCAGCATTTGTAAGGGCTCTGCCTCTCTACTGGTTTCCTACACCTCTGACCTCCACAGGTCACACCACATCTGACTAGAAGCAGCCAAGACATACGGTGGCTAGAATTTTGTAGAAGTCCCAGTTTCCAGGAGGTGAATGAAGTCTTCTTTGACTAAAACTGCATTTGGGTAGCAACTACCTTGCTATCCCTTCTCGAGTTTTGACTCTGTCTGGGTGTAGTTTGCTTTTTAGTTAGATGACATGGAGTTGACCTGTTTTCGAAATACCAGCTATATCGGTGACTTTCCCATTATTGTGATTAGGAGGAGGCTCTTGGCTTATACTGGCTGGTGGTTAAAGTAGGTAGGAGGGGTGTGAAGCAGCTGGTCATGGGACTTCTACAGCAAGAAAGAGGGAGCTGGGGCCTGGGGTCCAGCTTACTATCTCATTTTTATTCAGCCTGGGCCCTGGCCCACAAGATGGGCCAGTCATATTCAGGATGTGTCTCCCACTCACAGTTAAGCATTTCTGGAAGCTTCTACATACAATTAGAGGTGTTTTTCTTTGGCGATTCTAAAGCTAGTGAGGTTGGCAAGGAAGATTTGCCATCATTCCAGGTTGCTTGCTGTACTCTCACTGCAGTCTCTTGGCTTGCACACCCAGAAAATTTAGGCTTAATGGCTAGTTTTTCTCTTGCACAGTTACCTCTTCTCCATTTTATAACAAACTCACTTTAGTGCATGTAAAATGAGTAGAAACAAATGGACCTAAGAAATCAATGCAAACTCATGCAAAGATATGGGATAATTTCCACATCATATTATCATATTCATCCTCCCCCAGCACTGTTAAGCCAGGGAAGGGAGGTATTTAACAGTCCCTCATATCTCTACCTCTAGTTAATTTTACACAGGCTGCCTGGCAACGCTGTCACAGAACACTTCACATTCCAGTTCCAGTCTCTATTTCTGTTAATTGGAAAATGTTTTGTTTCAACTAATCAGCCTGGTATCTTCCCCATCAAAACATCATCCCAGTCTAGGTACAACACCCATCACTGAGGGGCCTGTGTGGTTTGAAAATCAGGGGACATAAAAAGAATTCTGTTTATGCACTTATGCCCAGGTTTTAGATTAATCATTGCAACACACACATGCACACATGTATATGTGTACACATGTACATACATGCAAACACATAGCACACATGTGCACACACATTCACACTGCATATGAAAGTATTCACACATATGCATGTGTGTGTGCATGCGTGTGCATGTAAGTCTAAGGAACTTACAGTCTTTCAGTGTTAGCTAGTTGTTTCAATACCTTTCTTCTATCTCCCATAGCAGAACACTAGGGTGAAAGGAAGGATGGATGCCTTAGAACTGCTTATCTAGGAGAGGCACTCTTGAATAAGGAATAAGCTAGATAGCAAGAAATGATGGATGATTCCTGCCTTCTGAGCAACTTAATTTTAACTATCAGCCTAATCTTGTGTGTGTGTGTGTGTGTGTGTGTGTGTGTGTGTGTGAGAGAGAGAGAGAGAGAGAGAGAGAGAGAGAGAGAGAGTGTTATTCTATGGAATATTAATCAGGAGCCTATATTGTAAAGCCCAAGATAAATAAGAGAAGGATCCTGGGCTAGGCAAAGTAAGAAAAGATAGACATGCTCAGTTGGGAGGATGGTTGCATCTCTCTCCACTTTTAAACTTTCATCTTCATGGAGGGAAGTAGCTCTTGAGAAACTATAGGAAGAGGTTTTCCACCTAGCCTACAGAAGACATTAGCCAAGTGCACCATGGGCATCACTTAGGCTCCCAACTGGTTCTGGGATCTGATAATTTAGTGTTGGTCACAGCAAGACAAGAATAACAGAGCTCATGACAGGGCCCAGAAAGCAAGGGACAAGCAGTCCATGAAGGAACATAACGAGGAAGATGGTCAATGCAATTACTCCAGCTTCGGTGGAATGACAAGAAGAACTAGCTTTATGAGACGTTCTGGAGGGGAGAATGAAGAACACAGGGATTGGAATACACGCTTGAGGAGGAGAGATGTCAGCCTTGGCTGCCTTTATGGATACCAATAGCACTAAGCGGGACAACATGAGAAAAATGTTTCTATGTCAAATAAAATAAAAAGATCTTATTTATCTTACTGGACCTTCCATGTCACCTTTGGCTGGCCTTTGAGACCACAGACTAATGAGCTTGTTGGGCCAGATGGTATTGGAAAACCCTCCTTGTTTGTTTGTTTGTTTTGTTTTTTGTTGGTTTTTGAATTTTTTCAAGCCAATTATCATATTGCCTTGTCTTCACATTCCTGCAGCTCCCATTTACACACTAGCATGAATTTCTTCAATGTGTATTTTTGATAATATGCTGGCTAGTATTATATCAACTCAACATAAACTACAGTTGTCTTGGAAGAGGAAGTATCAATTGAGAAAATGTTCCCATCAGATTGGCCTATGGAAAATGCTGTGGTGAATTCCCTTGGTTTATGATTGATATTGGAGACCTTAGCTCACTGTGGGTGGTGCCACCCCTGGGCTGAAACTCCCCAGTGCTATAAGAAGGTAGGTTAAGCAGACTACAGGGAATAAGCTGGTAAGCAGCACTCCTCCATGGTCTCTGTATCAGCACCTGCCTCCAGGTTCCTGCCTTCAGTTCCTGCTCTGATTTCCTTCAACAATGGAGTGTGATCTGAGATTTGTAAACTGGGATAAACCCCTTTCTCTCCATGTTACCTTTTGTCACACTGCTTTAACACAGCAATGAAAATCCTAACTAAGACTGAGAGAATTTAGTTTCATAAACCAAGTCTTTATTTCCCTATTTTGCCACCAAATGCATGTGCCAAATAATCAGTGTTTTCCTAGGGTGATGGGAAATGGCAGCCTAGACCCAGAGTCTTTGTTGACCATCAATTTATGTCTACCACTTGGGTTCCACCACCAAACATATAGAGGAACTCTTGGAGTTTAGCATTCTTTCAACTCATAGATCACTTCTTCAAATGCAATGCAAATCTCTCAATTACCTAGTATATGTCACGGCTTGAATGTGAAATATCCTCCACAAGCTCATGTGTTCTTCAGCTGGTGGCATTCTTTTGGGAGGTTGTGGAACCTTTAGGAGGTGGAGCCTTACTGGATTAAGTAGGTCATTAAAAGGTAGGTTCTGAGTATTCTATAGCCTGATCCGTCTTCCAGTTTGAGCTTATCTACTGAGATGTGGGAACTACGTCATGGTCCCACCACCATGCCTTTTTTACCATGATGAAATAGTACCCTCTTTAAATCATGGTCTAAAATAAATGTTTCCTTCCTGAACTTGTGTCTGAGAGGTGTTTTGTTCCAGTAAGGAAAAAAGTAACCAAAGCACAATTTTGTGGTAGTTTAAATAAAAATGGCCCCAAAGACTCATATGTTTGAATACTTGGCCCCCAGTTAGTGGAACTGTCTCAGGATTAGGAGATATGGAGGAGGAGTACCACTGGGAGTGGGATTTGAGGTTTCAAAATCATCATGCCATCCCAGTTAGCTTTCCACCTTATGCTTGTGGATAAAGATGTGAGCTCTCATCTGGTCCTACAGTCATGCCTTTGCTCCACCATCATGGACTCTAACTTTCTGAAATGGTAAGTCCAGGTAACACTTTCTTTTATAAGTTGCCTTGAACATGGTGTTTTGTAATGTAAAAGTTATAGAAAACTAACTAAAGCTGTATACTTTGTAACAATTGCTCCTACTTTCAGAGAAACTCATTGCAGACAAAAATGGCAAAGGGCTTGATGGAGCAGTCTAGATTAGACAAAACAGAAATTTGGTCCACCCTACATCAATCTTCTTGACTTTCTGCCAACAGTTGCTGTGGGATTATATTCTGGTATATACCTCCTACTGGTTTAATAAAATGCTGATTGGCTAGAAGTCAGACAGGAAGTGTGGGTAGGACTACCAGACTAAGAAAACTCTGGGAAGAGGAAGAGATACCAGAAGACCTAGAGGAAAAGAGGCCAGGATTCTGCTCTGAGAAGAGGTACTTATGGCTAAACAAGATAAGAATACTAGGTTGAGTTAAGATGAAAGAGCTAGCAATCTGTCTGAGCTATAGGTCAATCAGCACGAAATTAATGTAAGCTTCCCTGTGATTATTTGGAGCTAAGCAACAGTAGTGGGGTTGAGGGGTCCAAACTTTGGGGCTATGCTAGAAAGTCCTGGCCAAAAACTTCATATTACAAATAGTCTTATCCGTTACCCTGTAAACTCTGTGTTAACAGAAGCTATGGACAACCCAAACCACAACTAAGGTCTCTGTGCCTGTTGAAAAGTATCTTCATAAACACAATAATTTGAGACTGAATAGAGATCCTTGGGACTGTATTAGGTGGAATTAAATTATTTCCGTTAAATTTGCCATGGGACTTGAGTCCCTCTACTAATTTTTATCTTCCAATATTAAAAGTGAGATGATGAAAGATAATACTTTAATAAAAGCTAATATCTTTGAAATTAAAATTCACAGGTATACCTTCTGTTGTAACAGCTATGTCTCAGGAGTTCAAGAGGACTAAGATTCCTTTTCATTTGTTATTTTTCATTCTCTCCTGGTATTTCATTTCCTAGCTAAGAAGGTAAGTTTAAAATTCCTCTAATCCTGTCCCCCTTTCTTCTCTCATCCTTCCAATTTGGCCCTTTGTTAAGAAAGTGATGCTTCTATAGGACCTGAGAGACTTAGGTTCTATTTTGAGGTCTCCACTAAGCCAAGAAGGTAGATTATTCAACAGTATCTCTCATCCAAATCCTTCAAGCTCTGGTGGTTGGCTTATAAACTTTGATTCACCAACAAATACACTAACATGATTTCTTTTAAATCAAAGCAATGCCTGTTAGCACTCCTGTGTGACCCAGATGTTCTGTGAGTAATGTTGCTCTGGGATCAATCACCAGTTATTAAGAGGGTGCCTTTTGCTCAGGATGGCACCAAAAAATGGGAGAAATGACAAGAGAGAATTCTGAAAATATTATTGGCTGGTTTAATAATAGAAGTCAATGGAACATAAAGAGATCTTTTTTTTTTTTTGCAGTACACTTAAAAAACATATATCATCTCCATTGTAGATCCTTTCAAAATCTTGATATATCTTGGTCAACAGTTCAACAAGTTATAAAATTATAAAAATATTTTCTATAAGAGTATAAGATACCTCAATTCATATGAGATATGTGTATATGTGTACCTACAAACCATTCATCTATCCACCCATCCATCCATCCATTCATGTATCTATTTATCTAGTTTTTAAATTTTTTTTTTATGTAAAGTCTCATTATGATATCCAGGATGACCCACAACTGCCTTTATAGCTCAAAATCCAGCCATCTGCAGAACTTTTCTTGGTGACTCCTTGAAGATTTTTGCATGGGTATACTACTCACCAGACATTTTTATAATTTTTGTACATTCTATGCATTAGACAATGTTTTACAAAAAATAATCTATTTTCTTATGTATGTCACTTGCTTCCCACAAATAGATGTTAAGTTTCTGGTCCTTAGGATCATGGTCACAGGCAGCAATGTACTAGTAAATGTTAAACTCCTGACTTTCTGGGAGCAAAAGGGTCCTATATGTATATACATAAGTTTGTAATAAAATTTTCTGGCATGGAAAATGTGTGTTTGACAGTTTATAAATATGAATTCAACACATAACACTCCTGTCTACTCTGTGATAGTTGATTTGTTCTTAGAGGATGCATTTGTTGATTTTTGCCAAACCCTTTGATCTGTAGCCAACCCATGGGCACTATTCAACCATGATTTGACAAACTGAGTTGCATTCTAATCCAGTTCCCCCTTACACAGGAAGTGTGGTGCAGCTCAGTATAGGACATGATTGATATCTGATCCACAGTAAAGCTACTTCTTACTCTCAAACAAGTTCTATTAATAAATGAATCTCTTTCAGCTTTCTCATTTAGCAAGACAGCTTTTAAGGATTAAATTGCATTATTCACATTTCCTTCATCACTGTTTTTGCTTTTGACAGTACTGGGGATTGAACCCAAGGCCTTACCGAGCCAGTGCTTTGCCACCGCTATTTCCTCAAACCTGCTAATATGTCCTCCTGTATATTCACTTTATTACTTTCCAAAGCCTATTAAACTACTAAATACTAAATCAAGCTCTATCATAGTGTTTGCCATTTTTCAAGGGTTAAAAATTGCCATCAATGTGTAGGCACATATGAGGTAACTCACCATTAATTACACTTCCACCAAGAAGACAAAAATAAAGCAAATAAACTTAAGAGCATATCTAATCAAGTAAAGGACTACTAGGTTTTAAATATTAACTACTTGTGATTTCCATAGCCATTTTACATGAGAACTTTATATAATTTAGTATGTAATACAATAGCTCTATTGGCTGACTAGCTCACAAAATCTCTGCCTATTTAGCAGAAGCCAAGTAGAAGCCAGTTCTAGAAGAGCAGTGCCTCTGTTTTATAATCCAGTGTCTTCCATGGTTCAGGGCTGCAGTGAGAGCCTCTGAATACTCACCATGTGAGTGAAGAGCCTTGGTTTCAAAAGAGCAGATAGATGTGAAGCTTGCAAAAATAAGGCAGCTATCTGACCTCTCCCCAATAAATATTGATGAAAAATGACCTCTGGAAATAGAGGGAAGTCTGATATCCTCATGAGGTCCACAGGCTGGTTCTTGGGAATTTTCAGCTCATTTAATCTCACTCTCAAATGCAATATTACTAGAATCTCAAAATTTCCCTTTAGACATAATGTTAGACATCGTGTCGACCAACTCCTGCTCATTTTCGTACAATTACATCGACTTGGTGACTCTGTCTTCTTCCAGTTGTAACCAGAATATCCCAAGGCAGTTTGTGTAGTTGCATCAGAACTACTCTAAGGATCACTGAAGAAAGGAAGGACTAGAGGAAGGGCAGAGAGGAAAGCAAGCACGAGAATTTCCAGGGATGTGTGCTTTAAAACCAGCTTCTCTATTGAGCAGGTGTGTAGTCTTGGAGAAGCTGACGAATTGCCCCAAATTAGTTATTTTTCCTGTTGCTGTGACAAATTACTGGACTAAAGCAGCTTAAGGAAGGGAGAGTCTTTTTAGCTTGCAGTTTAAAGGTGCAGTCCATTATTGCACATAAGCGTGGTAATGGGAGAACAAGGTCATATTGCATTTATCGTCAGTCAGTGAAGAGCGATGGCTGCTACTATGTCCTCCTGTATATTCACTAGAAACTCAGTCCATGTGATAATTCTTCCCTATTCAGGATGGACCTTACTTCTCTTGTTAAACCTCACTGGAAACACTTCCCCAGGCATACCCAGAGGTGTGTCTCCTAGGTGATTCTAAACTGCTACAACCTATTTTAAAGCAAGATTTAAATCTACTTTATTTCATCATCTTGCACATATTTCCAAATGGCTTTGGTCAATGTGTTTCTATTACTCTATGTCAGCACCTTGTGACATAAAAATAGATAATACTGTTTACTTCCTACAGATGCCGTGAAACAGTCTGTAGAGGGTTCTGAAAACAGTGTTAAGTTCATGGTCAGAGTTCAATGCGAATTGATTTCTATGCCTGTTATAATTATCATCATACTCTTGCCCACATGATCCTCTGCTCCCTCTCTCAATACCACTCTCTTCCTCTTTTAAACCAGGGAAGCACTATTAGCATCAGTGACCATCTGTGCTTAGGCAGGTTCAGTAGTTGCTTTTGGATTTTAGGTTTTTTTTTTTTTGGCCGGGAGGGGGGGTGAGTATGGGCATTTGGGTGTGTGGTGGATGTGCACTTGAGATCAGGTATTTTCCTCAGCGCTCTCCATCTTATTTTTGGATATAGGCTCTTTCAACAACCTGAAGCTCAGCAGTTTGTGTAGATGTCAGCAAACCCTAGGTACATCCTGTCCTTTATTCTCAGCATTGGGATTACAAGCATATATTGCCATGCCTGGCTTTTTATGTGAATTCTAGAAGATAGAACTCAGGTCCTAATGCTAGCAAGGCAAGCACTTTACCAACTGAGCCAATCCTGGTTTTGGATATTCTTTTTTCCCTTAAACCTCAGTAGCACTAATGATCTTGGCTATTCAATTGACAGTTAACTATAGAAAGCTTTGCCATGGGTTTTTAATTGTTGCCTAAAACTGTTATAGGATGTTATGCTATATTAAAACCATCAATGGTGAAAAACAGAGCCATGAACTTTTGCTTTTGATGGACCTAAACTACCCTGCTTGAAGGTAGTATTGTATTTGCCATCACTCAGCAAAATGGAGGGAGAAGGGAAGAGGTTTCACGGAGCAAACTAGCAAATTAGAGCTCTGAGTATGAAATTAGATACCACGTCTGTCCCTGGCTTTGGGAAACTTATAGTTTGCTGAAGAACATGGAAAATAAATATTCAGTTATATCTCTTTGTAGCAAGTACATAGTGCTGGGCATAGAAAACAGGGACTAGAGCTGCAGGGCTGTTTTTCAAGATATACACGCTAGAACAAGACCCAAAGAATTGAACAGAAATGGGTATTAGGGAAGCCTGAAGTCTGATGCTAGGAATAGAGAGTCTACCTGGATATTCATTTCTTTTTTAAATAAAGCCTTATCTAAACCTTCTGAAATGTCTTAAGGTTGTTTCCTCTAGTTATATCGTGCCAGTTTATAACCAAGGTTTCTGCACACAGGAGACTAGAGAAAGTGAGCTGTATGTCTGGTCCAATCCTCTACTCAGGAGATCATATTGTCAGCCAACCCTATGGAACTGGGTCTGTGTGAGCTCTGAGAAGGGATGGTTGCATATTTTCCAAGCCTCAGCCTTTTAGTGATGTAGTGGTGAGGGCATTTACAGCAGGGACATTGACAAGTACTACTCTCTTTCTAAGAGCCTGCTGTTAAATCAGTTATTAGCACTCTTCTGTGTGTATTTTTACTTGGGAGTTTTTTCTTCTGCCTCCCACTGAGTGCAACCATCTCTATAGATTTCTATATTGTATTCTGCTAAATTCATCACCAACCCACTGTATTGAAAACTTTGTGCAACCACTGCTATTGAGATCTGTTCCACATAGAGTTTGGCCAGAAAGATTGCGAGTTAGTGCTTGTGGGATTACCTTTGACTTATGGGTAGTGACAATGACAAGTGACCCTTGCTCTGTCTTCCCAAGAAGACAGTTCTGAGATGCATTCCTAAGTCTCCCCAGGGACTGGGATCAAGTACTTGACACTCACAGCAGGAACTACCTTTGAAAACACATTCTTTATTTTCTGAATAGTCTCCTTCTACTTCCCTCTTTAGCTTTGGGATCATTGCCCAAATTAATTTCTGCATGCTGTCTGCATCTCAGGTAAAACACACCCTAAAGCTGAATCTGTTGACATCTGTATGTCAGTCTCAGGAGTGTCCTATTGTATTAGTAAGTGATAATAAAGAAGTGGCCTATGATGAACAATTAGCCCATTGCGATGTATTGAAAGCCTTGTCTTATCTACCAAGACAAATCATGCTTTGCTCCCATGAAGAATCTTTGGAAACACTTGTCACATTGTAAAGTAACTGACAGATCAATATATCAGCTTTCTTTTCCTCTATATATTTGACACTGGGATATTGGTGGGACCTTGTCTCCTTCATCTTACAGCATGCCTAGGCCAGACTAAAGACATCTTTAGCATATCCTGGACGAGCCATTAAATAATAACTGTAGAGATATGAATTACATACATGAATCCAAACCATCCAACAAGCAATGTGATATAAAAGGCAAATTGAACAACACAAGCTAAGGAAATAAAGTAAGGCTTTAGCAAACGTAAGCCTGTTGTGACTGTGACATGTTCCTCTTGGGCTCAGATGTTAATGTATTTATTTCCTAGTTGGTGGTACTGTATGGAGAGGTTGTAGAACATTTGGAATTGTAGTCTAGCAGAAGTGGATCACTGGGGGCCAGACCTTAAATGATACCTGCTTCTGGTCTAAGCTCTCAGCTTTCTGGCTAGCTTTTAAGTGAGCAGCTGTTGCTGTAAGTTCCAGATGTCTTGGACCAAGTTGCTCTACAACAGCTTCTCCATGGTGATGGACTGAATCCCCGGAAACTATGAGCTAGGACAAACTCTTATTGTAAGTTCCTTTGTCAGATAATTTGACCCAGAGATGTAAAAAGTAGCTAACACAAAGCCCATAATTCCTAAGTAATATGGTAAATAAGTAATAAGGTAATAAATAAAAATAAATAGATAAAATAAAGAGGCTGCCAGGAAGAGAAAGAGAAGCCACACTACTGACAATTTTCAGTGATGATCTTTCAAAAAAAAAAATCACCATAGTGTCTTTTCCTCATCTGTGGCTTAAGATACACCTATAACAACATCAGAGGAAGCACAAACATACATGAGTCACATTTTCACGGCATTGAGGATGGACACTGGTATAGCAAACCTAAGCATTATGCAATGCTACAAGCAGAGAATTATGATGCACGGAAGCCTGGAGACCTGGACAAAGAAACTCAATCATGCATAATGGGATAGCCATGGACACTGAAAAATGGATGCTGCCCAGAAACCAGAAGCAGAAAAAACATCAACACAGACCTGAACTGAGAAATGAACTCAGCGGGGTAAGCAGAACAATCCTAGATTTATTCTTCAGGGTTTTTGCAGGAATTATCTGAGGAGCCCTCCTTGTTAAATTTTTATGACAAAAGCCAATAAAGTTAGAATCTTGGCAGAAAAAGTAACATCAGGCGCCTCCTATCAGCTTGACCTTTGTCTTAAGTTCCTTCCCACAAAGATGATCGAGCCCCATCAAGCAGTGTCCTAGTGCCCTCTTTTTCATCCCTCACTTTGGTTTTTCTGTTTGTTTTGTTTTTAAATCCCCAAAAAATTATTTCCAACTTTGGAGCATCTAAAGCTATCAAGTGTCTTTATAGATTATTGACAAGAGTCATATAAATGAAGCCTCGCATGCTGACGCTGAGGAATAGCTTCAAAGGTCTCATTAGCCACACAAGGCAGAGTGGAAACTTCATTCTCTGCCATCAGTCATTCTAAAGGCCCTCCTTCTTACTGGAGCAACGGCTCTGTTTATTCCTCTGTTTACTTTGCCACAACTCTTTTTGAGGATGCTTTGATTTTTCTGTCTCTCCAGGTCCCTAGCCCAGCTCTAGTAGATAGGAGATGCTTAGTAAAGACAAGCTGTTTTACAATTAGTGAAAAAAATTACAGGTAATAATATGTAAATTGAAAAGGAACAACATCTTTAAAAAATGAGAAAAGGCTAGACAATATATATCACTTCTAAATAATATTTCAATCATATTTATTTATCTTCAGTGCTTACATTAATTTGCAAAAAAAGATTGATCTAAGTCCTTATATTAATGAGGAAAGAAAAATTGATGTCTTTCCTTAGGAAATTTAGAATTCATGTGTTGAAGCTGTAAATTTTATCAAAGAGCAATGCTATTTAGAGATGGGGTTTGGGGAGGTATGTAGAGTTAGATGAGACCATGGAGGAAGGGGTCTAATGGTGGGATTAGTGTTCTGTAATATGAGAATACACATGTCTCCCTCCCTCCCCTCTGTATAAAGACACAGGGAGAAAGTACCCTCATCAGATACCATACTGACACCTTGATCCTGAATTCTCAGCATCAAGAAAGAGCTGTGAGAAGTAAATTGCTATTGACTAAGCTACTCAGTTAATGGTATTTTGCTATGCCAACCCAAGGAGTCAGAAAATAAAGCAATAAGCCAGAAGTAATGTTAAAAGTAGAAACTATTAAGAATAAGGTGAAGCCCAGTGTGGTAGCCCAGGCCTCTAATCCCAGAACTCAAGAGGTGGAGACATGTGCCTCTCTACGAGTTGGAGGCCAACCTGGTCTATATGGTAAGCTCCAGGACAGCCAGAGCTACATAATGAGACCAATTCTCAAAAAGAAGAAGGGGGAGGAGAAGAAAGAGGAGAAAGAGGAGGAGAAGGAAAAAGAAGATTGAAGCAGAATCTAAATGAATAGATTGATAAACCACGTTAGTAGACCATTAGTGTTATTCATGACAAAGGAACAAACCAATAATGCTGGGGGAAAAAGATACTATGAAAGGACATTGTAGAGATGGATCTTAAACATTTATATATTTTTGTACATGTATGAGTGTTTGCATGTATGTATGTGCACCACATGTGTACAATACCCACAGAAGCTGGAAGAGAGCACTGAAATTTCTGGAACTGGAGTTAGAGGTGATTGTCAGCCTCCACGTGGGTGCTGGGAACTGAAATCAGGACCCCTGCAAGAATAGAAGGTGTTCTAAGGCCTTCCCCTAGCCCCAGAAGTGGTTGGGGGGTTTATTTTATTTGTTTTTTGCTTTTTTGGTGTTGGTTTTTTTGAGACAGGATTTCTTTGTGTAGCCTTGGTTATCCTAGAACTAGCTCTGAAGACCAGCCTGATCTTGAACTCACAGAGATTTGCCTGCCTTTTCTTTCCTAGTGCTTGGACACTACCACCATTGCCTAGACAGGAGTAGGGTTTTAATGGTAATATTGTGACTCTGTTATGTATTAAATATCTATTTGAAAAATGACATCATTTTGTTGCTTCTAAAAATATCCACACCAATGTCTCACAAACTAGACCTTCAAAGACTGTATATAGGTGGTTGTTATTTCTTTGTGAGACATTGGGACCTGTAATTATTTTCTCACAATTTTCCTATGCCTTAGGTCAGTCTGTTGGTTGGCTTACAAGTAGTCTTTGGTAGGTAGCAGAGCTATTATTTTTAGTACCTACTAAAAGTGTGAACAGATTAATTCTCACTCACATAGAACACGAAGCTCAGAGATACAGAATTATATATGCTAACTACTCACCTCAAAGCCTATTTCTAAAGTTGATTTACATAGCAAATGCACGTTTAAGCCTTAGATTTAGCACACAAAAAATGAAAGAATAAATCAAAGGTAGGGCTTGTATTTCACAGGAGAGATGACGTTGTCTTCTGTGTCCTTGCTCTGTGGTGTACTTGGTGGCATTATATCCAAAATTTACAAGCAAGGAACATCCAGTTTAGTGTTTCTTGCTACACTCTCCTTTCTAGAAGGCTGGTATGCAATGAAACATAGGGAATGTCTACACAAAAAAAAGAGATGCATCCTTCTTAAAGAGGCTTAGTAAGTATCTACCATGCAGGGATAGTATTATACCGTCAGCGCAGTGACACAGTCTATTTTCACAGTTTGTTTACTTGTCAAGGCTTCTTCTTGTGAGCACCATTCTAGTTATGTGTAGACTTTTGGGGGTCTTATGCCTTTATAGCAAATAAAGCACTGTATTTTGGTTTTAATCTCCATTTTAGAACAATTATTAAGTTTGTTATATTAAAAAAATAAAGCCTAATAAAAACAGACTTGTGGATCAATGGAATAGAATTGAAGATCCAGACATTAACCCAAAAACCTATGAGCACCTGATCTTTGACAAAGAGGCCCAAAACATTCAATGGAAAAAAGATAGTATATTTAACAAATGATGTTGGCATAGCTGGATGGAAGTGTGTAGAAAAATGCAAATACATCCGAGCCTGTCACCCTGCACAAAACTCAAATCCCAAGTGGATCAAAGACCTCAGCATAAACCCAGGCACTTTGAACTAGATAGAAAAGAAAGTGGGAAATACACTTCTACCAATTGGCACAGGTGACCACTTCCTAAATATAACACCAGTGTCACAGACACTAAGACCAACAATCAATAAATGGGAAATCCTGAAGCTAAGAAGCTTCTGTAAAGCCAAGGACACTGTCTATAGGACAAAACGACAGACTACAGAATGGGAAAAGATTTTCACCAACCCTACAAGTGATAGAGGACTGATCTCTAAGATATAGAAAGAGTTCAAGAATCTAGAGCCCAAAACCTTGAATAACCCAATCAAAAAATGGGGTACAGATCTAAAAAGGGAATTCTCAGCAGAGGAATTACGAATGGCTGAAAGACACCTGAAAAAGTGCTCACCATCTTTAGCCATCAGAGAAATGCAAATCAAAACAACCTTGAGATACCACCTAACACCTGTTAGATTGGCTAAGATAAAAGGCACAGATGACAGCCTATGTTGGAGAGGATGCGGAGCAAGGGGAACACTCCTCCATTGTTGGTGGGAGTGTAAGCTTGTTCAGCCACTTTGGAATACAATATGGAGGTTTCTCAGAAAATTGAGAATCAATCTCCCCAAGGACTCAGCAATACCTCTTCTGGGTGTATACCCTAATGATGCACAGTCATACTCCAAAGGCATTAGCTCAACTATGTTCATAGCAGCATTATTTGTAATAGCAAGAACGTAGAAACAACCTAGATGTCCCTCAACTGAAGAATGGATTAACAAACTGTGGTACATCTACACAGTGGAATACTACTCAGCAGTAAGAAAAAACGATATCCTAAAATTCGCAGGCAAATGGATGGACTTGGAGAATATCCTCCTGAGCGAGGTATCACAAACTCAAAAAGATAAGCAGGGGATGTACTCACTCACTAGTGGTCTCTAAACAAACAAACGAACAAGAAAAAAGCCAAGCATGCCCAAGCTGCAAACCACAACCACTGAACAGCTTGGGATCAGAAACACCCTGGACTGACTCTTCGAATCCCACTCCACCTAAAGGAACACCTGACTCACTCTTGCGGGAGGGGGGACAAAACTGGATCTGCCAGGAGTGGAGACTGAACTAAGCATTATTGGATCAGTGGGACCATGGGACTGTCTGCTGCCTCCCCAGGGAGGGGATGGGGAGTTGTGGAGAAGAAAAAATGATCTGATGTGGTGGGAGGGGGAAGGGACCTTGAATAATGATATACAGGGATAGAAAGCGTGACTTCTTTGTTCATAATAATAATAATAATAATAAAAAGAAGAAAAAAAAGCCTAGTAATTAAATGAGAAATAGTAGTTGAATTTCATCAAGTGCTATGGCATCTACTGAGATAATTACACAATGTTATTATGGAAATAGGATAAATTATATAAATAATTCAGATTGCTGTTGTCTCCTGATACGCACAGGTGAGGTTAATTACAAAAAGGAATGTCATCATGCATTTCCAACTTCGTTCTTGGCCCTTGCTTTTATTCACAGATGAGTAGAACACAGAGAAAAAGAGAGGAATATGACGGGCCCATCAACCAGTAACACCCATGGTTATAAATGCCTTTTGATTTCTAATAGAAAAAATCTTGGTGTATTATACTTATGTCATCAGTCCCCTGTGTATCCTGGTTCCATATCTGCAAACAAAACCAACTATGGGCTGAATGTATTTTTAGCATAGTTACATTGGTACAGAACAATAGAGGATTTTTTTCTTGTGTGGTGATGGGTGGGGTTAGCTCATGGCTCATTTCATATAGCTTCTCCAAGTAGAAGCAGATACTGTTTGGGATATTGAACTGGGAGTCATCCAACAGTAAGATGCATCCAGTGGATAAAAACCCAAGATTAATTGGTGATCGATGTCAGGGGCTGAGGAGAGAATTCAGACAGTTTGCAAGCCCTATCTTGTCTTAAGGGAGTTTATTTGCTCTGATCAGGGAATAAGTCAGCAGATCTGAGTACAGGCATTTGATAGAATTTAGATGACAATTATTCTAAATGACTCTTGACTATAAAGGCATAAAAAACCGCATCATCATTTGTAAATCACAAGTAAGTTACAAAGGTACCAGCTTGTTCCCAAATCTCAGGGTAACAACTCCAGTTCCACCTCTGACCCCTCTGGCTCTGATCTTGCTATGTGCTCTTCAACCCAAAGTTCGTACATCACTCTTTAATTCTCCCACAGCTATGACCTTAGTGATAAATCCTGGTCCTCCCCTTGCTCTATCGACAGTGCTGGTCCAAAGCAAACACTGCCTTATGGAGCTGTGACCCCATATCCCTTCTCTGGCATCACAACAGCCTCTTAAATTGCTTATACAGACTCAGCAGAAGACCTGGGGCACCCACAGTTAAAGCCATGGGGGAGGGAGGAAGTCATAAAAGATATGGGCTGTAATAAAGGCTGGAATGGGCTGCATTAAAACAAGAACTTGTTTTCTTTAGGATGGTACAATTCTGGGGAATCTCTAATGCCTTTTAAAAGTATTTACTAAATGTTGGACATTGTGGCCCTATGTATTTATACATTTTATTCTTTTCACTCCAAAAAATGTGGTAAGGGAAAAAGGCAAATAGGCACAAAAGCAGCACACATACACACACACACACACACACACACACACACACACACACACACACACACGGTATCCAGAATAAATGACTTTAAATTCTATTACTTTTTAAATCACCCTTTTCAGCCTGTCTTTGTGAAAATGTGTGTAATGGTCACAGCACTTGTTCTGGTGTCTCTATGAGTTCACTGTGGGCTTTGATTTCCTCTAAAGACAGGTTTTGTTCTATGAACAGGGAGGGTCCCACTGTTTTCTATTGTCACGTCTGCATTTTCCAGCACAATTTTGCATGCTGTAGCTCGGAAAGGAAAGTGCTCCTTGGAGTATGTCCAACTGGTGGCAAAGAAATGTAAAGAAACTGAGACAAGCAGTAGGTGATTTCAGAAAGTGAGGGTGAGGCCCAGGGGTGATAGGGATGGGTTCAAGCCCCGGCTTTGGAGTGAAGCGAATATGTACATCCATTAGGAGCTTTTCATCCTGGCAGAGGCATCGGGTCTTATCTCTATCCCCTGTCTCACTCTCATAGATGCAAAAACCAAGGTTTAGGATATAAAGTCCTTTGTCATTGGAAAAGTTAGGGACAGATGAACTAGGGTCTTAGAAGCCATTCTCCTGCCCCTTCAAACAGTCGTGAGCCAGAATGTCTCAATAATAAAGAATTTGGGAGAACCAGAGGGTGACGCACAGGACAAAGACATCCTTACTCTTAGAAGAAATCTGTGTTCTGGTTAGTTGCAAAGCCTCAGGAGACAATGAACCTGCTGTGTGACCCTAACCAGGTCACATAACCTTCTCTCTGAAACTCAGCTTTTCTGCCTGTAAAATGGAATAAAGAATTGGTTTTTTCCTAATGGAACCACCATGCATTAGACAAGTTAATATGTTTAAGGTCTCAGCACAGTGCTGGCTTGGGGCCAACATCAAATTTCAGCAGCTCCTGTTACTTTGTCATCCATCCAGGAATTGGTGGGCAACTGCTCACTTACAGCCCATTAAAGCACTAACAGGCACATAGCACTTTCCTGGCAGATCCTCCCCAATAAGCTAAGAATTTAGTAATCAAAGACTGCTTGGTTGAGGGAGGAGAAAGGCAAACAGCAGCATGTGTTTATCATACAGGCTGCAAGGAGCTTCTCCCCACAAAGCAGATTTACAGATGCCTTTGGCAAGGACTGAGGAGCCTAAGGCAAGAGCACCAGTGGCACCTGGGAGGAAACTGTCACATGAGGGCCAACCACAGGATCAGAGAAAGACATGTTTCCATTCTTCCCTTCTGAAGGGCTGAGCCCCAGGAGCTTTATACACACCCGCTCTGGGTATTACTATAGTGTCTCCATTGAGAGGGCACCACCATTATCTTCCTTTTATGGAAGACAGAGCAAAGCCAGGTAAGAAAAGAGGGCATTTCCTGAAGGACTGGAGGCTGGACCTAGAAGAGGGTAGATGGAAATGTCTTCTAGAATCTTCCCTTTGAATTCACACACCCAAGTTTGTCTCTTGGGCCCTTTAGAGTCCATGGCACAAGTGTACTTTGCCATCATTTTGGATTCATAAATTTTATATTGAATTGTGTTTTTCCCCTCTTGCTTGCTAGGTTTTCAGCTGTAGGCTGGCTAATCAGGTCATGCGCACCTGCAGAAACTTCTTACTTACAGCCACATTTGATATAAGAAAATGGCAAACCCCCTATCAAGATCCTGCTTGTAAATTTCTAACTCCCTAACAGACTCCCCTAGTCCCTGGATTCCAAGAAATTGGCAAGTGCCACTTTTACTTACCCAAGGAATTTTATAGACCTCAGGAAATGTGAGACAGCAGAAGGTAATCTGCAAATGGGTACACCTCAACTATGTTCACCACCCTTCCCCACCAGTACCCTCAGGGTATCACATTTTTTTCCCCTTGGGAGACAAGATCCTTTACCTGCTGCTCAGTACTCAGAGATTGCTGGACTTCAGGCCCATGTTATGCAGCACTCAGCCTCTCGAGACACAAAACATTTCCCCTTCCTCTGAGACCTAAGAAGGAATCCCCACTCTGCCCTGTGTGTGTGAACTCTCCTCAGAGTCCCAGTGGGCCCCTCCTCCCCTCCTCCCCTCCCGCTTCAGTTTAGGGCATTAGTAAGTTTCTCACCCAAAAAGGTAATCTGCCTCAGGGTCCTCCATGAGCCGAAACCCCCAATCTGAAATCTTTCACTCCTTAAATTTGTATGCTGAAATCCTAATGCTTGGGACCTTATGCTGTGACCATCTTTCAGATGCAGTTTGTTAGATGACAGACATTGTTCCAGAAGAGGGCACAACCTGGTATGATCTATGTCCTTAGAAAATAGATGCATTCAGGGATACTATTCTATGCAATAAACATGGAGGCCAGGAGCTGTGTCTGCAGGCCAAGGTACAAAGGAGACTGTTAGCAGGCCTGGGCAGAGCTTTGTTCGCAGGTCTCAGAAGGCATTAACCCTGCGGTCTTCTTGTCGTTCCCTTTTTGTTCACCATATTGAAAGACAGAACATTGAGTTATTTTAACCGCATGGCCTACAGTATGCTGTTACAGTGCTGAGAATTAGTGACCACACAGTTTTTCAGGGAAACAAGACCAGCAGTTCTCATTCTATAGGAAAATAAGATAAAGTGTCGGATGGTAACTGCTAGAAAGTAGGAGGGTTGAATAAGGCAATCTGTTGATTCAACACCTTATACTGTTTATTTAGGGTTTTGTCCACACATGGGAACAGGTCTTCTACGAATAAAATTTCAATGCAGTTTGGATTCTGGGGATTGCACAATAATTTTTAAAACCTATAATAATTACGGGGACATGACAGTATTTCTCTTTCTTTTTTTTGTGTCTGTGTTTATTTCTACATACTTGTCCATACATGTGTGTGGAAGTCAGAGGTCATGGACAGATATCTTTCCCTGTCACTCTCTACCTTAGTGACTAAAATAGGGTCATTCACTGAACTTGGATTGTGTTGACTCAGCCAGACAGGCTGGCCAGCAACATTCAAAGATCCTATGGTTTCTGCCTTCCCGAGCACTGGGATTACAAATTCATCATTGTGGCTGGCTTTTTAAAAATGTGGGTTCTGGGAGAATCAAACTTAATCCTCATGCTTACACAGCAAGCTCTTTATTGACTGACCCATCTCACTAGCCCCAAGCACCTCCATTTCTGATGGAGAAAACGGAGGTTCAGAGAACTGTTAATGGGTTCCCAAGGATGGGAGTAGAGTGTGTTCACAGCATGCTCAGCTGCCAGGCTGTGGCCTTTCTTCCTGCATCCTCTGATGTAAATATCTGTGCGGAGGTGCAAATGGCTGCTTATCTGCCACATAGCAAGCCCTCCCATCTAGTCTGGTGAATAAATCAACATCTGTGAATAGCTTACCTCTAGATACCTTGGAAAATACTTAGAGATGGTTTCCATTGCATTGCTCTCATGCAAGTAAGATATAGAAAATAACTCCTCTATCAGCTCCAATGGCAAGAAAACATTTCTAGACATTGGCATCAGCAGAATATAGCTCCAGTTCTTTAAACACACACACACACACACACACACACACACACACACACACACACACATATCTAGGAGCTGCCTACATCAATGGTCCCTGACTTGCAAAGAAGACCAGCTTCATGATATATTTTCTACCAAGTGACAGGTGCAAAGGCAAAAGATAATTATTTTCTTCATAACAGGAATGTATCCAAGCTGAGCCTGTGGACTTGAAACAGAGTGTTAAGCTGTGGGTAATATACTGAGGTCTGTGGTGCAGATAGGATTGTTTGGATTAGGTGTGGATGGGAGATGATGTACTGGGATAATGAAAATGCATGCCCTGAGGCACTGGAAGTCTCTTCAGTTCTTCTTGCTTGGCCCCTTTATACCTTAACTCTGTTGTAGTGGTGTGGTAATGCCCTTTCACAGCATCAATGATTTCTGTGTCAACAATAGGCTCTAAACACTCTTTTGTCTACTAGGTCATTTAATTTTTTCAATTAGAAATGGAAGTGACCATTGCTCTCTCCATTTTCACAAGCAGTGGTCCATGAAAGTGTCAATGAGGGATGTGAGTCCCTGGGCTCTGAATGCAGAAGCTCCTAACTCAAGTTTGGGGTATTAACAAGAGGAAGGGAATTGTATTTTTACAGAGGAGCTGATATTGTCTTTCCTGAGTCTTGAAAATGATTAGAAATTCTTTAGGAAAGCAAGGAATAGGGAAGGGCACAGTGAGCCACGTTTCCAGCATAGACTGAAGAAATGAAATGCAGAACCACAGGCACCCACTGAGGCTAGAACGATGGGGACACTTAGGTACCTGGTTCGGAGATTCCTACTATCCCATCTGATCTTCTTCCTGTCAAGGTCAGCTCCCCCAACCTCCCCACTCATCATTTTGTGTTTTGCCTGATAAATTTCTTTGTCCTACATGGATGTGTCTGTCTTCCTCTTGTCTCCTAGGTGATCCTAGGTCCTTTGACAATCAGTACTAACCGTCCTGTGTCTATCAATATATATAATCTGTATCATAGATTTAAATATAATTCAAGTATCATATAGTTCATCCATTCAAAGTATGAAACACAATGGTTTCTAAAATATTCAGAGAGTTTATGCAACTACAACTACCATGTACTGTAGAATATTTTTATCACTCCAATAAGAAATCCTGCACCTATGAGCAGTACCATTCCATTTCTAATAACCCTTTACCCCAGGGAATCCCTAACCCACTTTCTAAGCAGCCCTCCTCCTCTCGACTTGGGCTCCTGTTAGATATATTCCAGGTACTCTGTCTGATGCCAAGCAGCAGGATAATGCTGGCTGTCGGTCTGCCCTACCTACACTTTCACTCCCTGGCCCTGGCCAGTCAGACTTCAACCCCTACCACATCACTGAAATGGCTTTCTGAAAGACTGGCAATGAGCCCTGGATCTAATCCAATGACATCTCCTGTTTGCACCCCTGGTAGTAAGCAGTGGCTAGTGGTAATGGCCTGTCATAACTATCTGTGTAACTAGCAACCCTGCCTTAGGATACCACATCTGAGTCTGCCAAGTAAGGGAAGGGGCATGCTACCTTTCTCTCTACAGTAGAGAAGATAATGATTCTGCTCCCAAGTTCAGAGTCAGGCTCTCTGTATCTCAAGGTTGGCTTTGATACATATGAGCTCTGTGATTTCCAGAAACTTCATCTTTGTGTGCCTCCATTCCTCATCTGTGGCACAGCTGTTGTCATGGCAACCATCACTCAGGGTCCTCATGAAGATTAAATGAATGTTAAGGTATATTGACTCCTTCTGTGCTGATTCCTAATATAATTATTTAGCTCATTCTCTTGTTCAGTGAATTTATTCATTGTCATTTTCCCCCAACAATGTCTATGCTGTACATTTCTCTGAGGTTCAAATGTTCTGAAAATTCAATTAAAGGCCAGGTCTCTGGGCAGTAAAAACTCCCCCGAAGCTCAATTCTGTGGTCTTACAGATGAGTATAATCGCCCCTTGGGTCTTGGGGTTACTGGAAAGTTTAACCTAGTTAATACATAAAGCATATCAAACAATGCCTGGCACATCTAAAATCTCCCAGATATATTAATGGGCACAGATATCCAGTCCTCTTCTCTTCCATTAGACAGTGGGTCTCAGTTCTCTGGGGGACAACTCCACATGCTTCTCCCATATCCCTTAAGACTCTCATCTGAGTTTGTAAACTTTCTCACAGAAGCTTCTCATTTCCATCCGGGCATTGGCTTCTATAAGCCGACTGCTTCATCTCTTCACTTCCTGGTCTAGTGCAAGAGTTGAAGCCTGTGGCTGTGTTAGGACTGTCCATTACCCCTACACACCAGCTCTGTCCCTGAGTCATGCCGCTCGCTCTCCTATATGATTGCTTCCCCGTATTAATCTCCCTCTTTTCTAGCTACTCTTTTGTCTCAAGGCATAGAAAAGCACCCATGAAGCTCAGCCTTCTTCCCTTCCATTTATGCTTTTAGACAGCCTGTGTCTGTTTGGAGCTAGTATCGGCTTCGATTGAAAGACGCAAATATATTCAAGCCGTGACTATCTACACGAAGCTAAAGTGCAGGTTATGCATAATGAGAGATTCAGGACACACACATCAAATAAGTGACTCTGTTTGGGCAGTGACCTTCATGACACCACAGTAAAGAGAGAGCTACATGGAAGGGCATGATTAACATAATTGACGGAGAGACAGCCAGGCCAGAAGGCTGCAGAGACAAATTGTTTCCTGCCTTCAAGGCTGAAGAAGGGTGACATCATCACATAGACCAGTTTTAATGAACCATTCTGCAATGATGGGAATGTTCTAGACATGCCCTGTCCAGTATGGTAACCACTAGCCACCTGTGGCTTCAGAGTACTTGAAGGTGCATTTTTAATGTGACATAATTAAAACTTAAAGATCCACCTGTGATTGATGGTATCATATGGGAGATACATACATATTATCATACAGCCAGATTCTTGCTGAAATCATAGTGTCTTCAGTGGAGAACTGATAAATATATCAAGGGATGGGAAAATAGTTTGGGCTCTAAGATGCTCTAAGATGCTCACTGTTGGTAGTACAAGGACCTGTCTGAGCTAGATCCCCAGAACCCAAGAGCTCATCTAAAGGATTGGATGAGGTGTTTTGCATGTAGAAGTTCAGTGCTTGGGAGGCAGGAACAGGCGGCTCCTTGGAGTTTGCTAGCCAGCCAGCCAAGCTTATTTGATGAGTTCCAGGCTACTGAGAAACCTTCTCTTATAATAAAAGGTAGCCAGTTCCTGAGAAATAATACTCCAAGTTGTTCCTCAGCTTCCAAAAGCACACATGTACACAGAAGCTCTCACAGACATGGGTACCCACACACATGTGCACACATATACAGTTATTAAGATCTCATGTAGCCCCTGCTGAACTATTATCTGGGAAAAGGGTAAAGTCCACAGTGATACAGTCTGTACATATGACATTTAGATGATGTTGGTGTTTTGTTCATTTTCAGAAAGGGTCTCATATAGCCTGTGTTGGTCTCATGTTTACTATACACCCAAGGCTGACTTTCAACTCTTGATACTCTCATTTCCCAAATGCTAGAGTTATAGGTGTGTAATATCTGTATTGTTTCTTAAAACGTTTTCTTCTTAAAAGATTTATGTTGTTTTAAATTATGTGTATAGGCACATGCATGTGAGTGCAGGTATCTTAAAAGGCCAGAAGAAGGTGTCAGATTTCCTGGAACTTTAGTTACCAGATGTAGATGCCAGCAACTGAACTGGGGTCTTCTACAAGAACAGTATGAAGCCCTAAATAATGAGCCATCTCTCCAGTCCTACTGATTTTGTTTTGTTTTTGAGACAGAGTCTTGGTCTGTAGACCAGGCTATCCTGAAGTTTCCCTTGGAGTCCAGACTGACCTTGAATCCATGTTCCTCTGGCATCAGCTTCTATGTGTTGGGATTACATCAAGCCTCTGTACCATCAAGCCTTATATTAGGTTCATGGCAACATTGTGATCAGCCTTGGGGTCATGGTTGAGCCTCACATTCACTGGACTGAGGATAACATAGTATCATACTCTCTCATAGCAATCCCACTAATCAGAAGCCAACTCTAAGTCTTTTGCCAGGCAGCCAAGATGTTCGTGATTTGAATCCATTCACTAAAGCTTATTTCCTCTCCCATGTTTACTCTGGAGCTTTCTCTTCACCCCATCTGCCTTATTTATGCCTGTGATTTTGTTCACATTGTCTGTGCAGTTTGTGGTATTTTTATGATACCCAATACCAACCAAATGATTTCTGTCAATTTAGAATTCACCAAGCCCCATTTATTCTTGTGGTGTGTGTGTGTGTGTGTGTGTGTGTGTGTGTGCTATATGTTTGTGTTTAGCTAGTTGTGTATACATGTCCCTGCAGGTGTGTGTGCTCATGTGTTTGTGTGTGAAGGCCAAAGGTCAACCTTGGGTATTTTCCTCTATCATTTGCATCTTACCTTATGAGACAGTTTCTCATTGAATCTGGAGCTTATGAATTTGCTCAGACTGGCTGGCTAATAATCTACAGGAATCTGCTTGTGTTTACCTCTCTAGTGCATTACGCATTTGTGCCACAAAATCCCCCCTTTATGTGGGTACTGTGTATATAAATGAGGGTCATCCTGCTTTGTTCAGCAGGAGCTTTACTGATGGAGACATCTCCTCCCTCTTTCAGCATTTTATAAATCATCTCCGAGCATGTATGTAGTTCATTCTTAATTTTGTTTCCTCTTGATTTCACACCCAATTACAATTGGAATCGATACCCCATGATTGATTACTGCCATTCTCTAATTATTTCATAGGTTTAAATTTTGTTGACTCAAGGGCAGGAAACAGGTTGCCTATGATTTGTATAGACTTGACAACTGAAAGTACTATGAACATATAGTAGGCACCTATTTACTTACTTTTATGGTTCATGTGGCCAAATAACTGAAAATTATAACTTAAGAAAAGATAAGTTTATTTTAGCTCCACATTCAGTGGTACAGTCCCATCATGGCAAGGAGGCATGGCTTCAAGAACATGGAAGCTGGAACATAAGGCAGCCAGTCACATTGCACTCATAATCAGGAAGTAGAGACACTTGAATGCTGGGACTCAGCTCTCATTCTTGTTCAGCTCAGGATCCCAGCCCATAAGGTGATGCTGCCCGCCTTGGGTGGGTACTCTCCGCTCAGTTATGCCTTTCTAGAACTGCTCTCAGAGACACACCCAGAAGTTAGTTTCTTTCTTTCTTTCTTTCTTTTTTTTTTTTTTAAAAAAAACTTTATTTATTTATTTGCCTTGGTGTTTTGCCTGGAACTGGAACTACAGACAGTTGTTAGCTGCCACGTGGGTGCTGGGAATCGAACCCGGGTCCTCCGGAAGAGCACACGGTGCTCGTAACCGCTGAGCCATCTCTCCAGCCCCCAGAAGTTAGTTTCTATGGTGATTCCAAAGCTGGCCAAGTTCACTATGAAGATAAGTATCACTAGTGCCCAAGGAGGCAGGAGCAGCTTGGGTAACAAACACAAATATTTTTGTCCCCTTTCCAGCTTTAAATTACAAGCTTAATTTTTCCCCCACAAGATAAAATACAGCTGTACATTTAGCATGTGAGATCAAATGGGAGACTAAAATATCCCCCCTCTGCTTTGTGTATTAAATTTACAATAGAGTCTCAGACAGATGGCTAGAAAGAACCCTTAATCATGTCTGATATTATTAAATCTTCTTGTCTTAGGGCTCAGAGAGTCCAAGAAAATTTTCTTTTAATCCCTTTGGGCTTTATATTCTATAGATGGAGTTACATAGCTGGTCTAAGAAGCAATTTTGTGTAAGCTCTTCCCGAATGGGAGGAGGGAAATCATTACAGTCCGCCCTCAAAGGTTCTCAAGCAATAAGCATGCTATACTCCCTTTAAGCTCAGAAGAGCTGCGTGGGCTTGATAAATGGCTGCATTTGGCCCAACTGCAGCTCTAAACAGATGTCTGTAAATATTGTAGAAAAGAACCCTCAGAAAGTTGGTGGGTGTCGCTGACGAGTGGCTGTGGAGGCTTTGTTGGCAAACAGGCAGCAGCCGTCTGTCCCCCTTCTGTGAAGGACCAGCCTGCTACACTGATGATTATAGTTCTTTTGTTTTGCTGGTGACTAGATCATCTACTATAGCATCTGTTGTTGTGGCGTCTCCTGCCTCTTCCTCCTCTCCCCTCCCCTTCCCCCCTGGGACAGGGTATCATTGACTCCAGGCTGGCTTCAAAATTACTATATAGACCAAGATGTCCTTGAACTTCTAATTTTTCTGCCTCTGCCTCCTGAGTGCCTAATGTATAGACATGCACCATCACTCCTGGGAAATGTGGTGCTTTGTGCAGCAGTTGCTAAGCAACTGAGCTACAACCCCAGCCCCATGGCTTCTTTTAAAACTGTGATCCTTTACTAGGAACAGTTTTCCCATCACCCTTGTCCTATCCAATGGCCCAGGGGACATGTGACAATAATAGAGATGGGTTTTTTTTTTATTGCTGCTGCTGGCATGTAATGAGTAGATTCAATATCACATAGAACAGATTCCCTACCCCCAGTGAAGAATTATCCAGAGAAAAGCATAAATCAGTTCCTAGGTAAAAAAAAAAGCCTCATGACTTCTTTCTGCTAAAAAAACCCTATTTTTTTTAAAATTAATAATATCGTTTCTTTGTTTGAAATTTTTTTACAATTTATTAAATAAGTTAAACTTTCTCTTTTATGTATATGTGTGCATCTATGTGTAGATTAGAAAATAACTTGTGGGGTTCAGTTTGCTCTTTTGACCTTATGAATTCCAAAAATCAACAATATTGGTGGCAAGTACCTTTACCCACCGAGACAACTTGCTGGTTCTAGGAAAATATCTTTGAAAAAGTCTAACTTCTTTATTTCTTTGCTTACTCATCTATTTTCTCATCAAATATTTATTATTAAACATAGCAAGTGTCCAACTAGTCATGCTTCTGTGTGGTGCTAGGCTCATTGACTCATCCATACAATATGCTGTTTACTGAGCATCCACTCCCCCAGGCACTGGCAGCCTATGTGTAGGGTCTTCCTCACATAGCAGCTACTTTCTAGTAGATGGGAGCCAAGAGTTAAGGCACAAGCTGATCAACCATTGGTTAATACAATAGAGACCACCAGACTGGGGTAAGGGAGTCAGTGAGCAGGGGCAGAGAAGGCCTCTTTACATAGGCCATAGAAGTAGGCTTAAATAATGGGGAGGGCGTATATTTTTAATGGAGAGGAAGCAACTGCTTTAGAGACTCAGGGAGGGGAGGATGTGGGTGGATTTAAAGACCAGGAGATTGGAAGCTGCTGAAGTGTGGGTAGGAGAGGGTGGGTGGATGCATGGAACGTGAGAAAACGGTTGGGAGTACAGTGGATCAGGACTTCTCTTATTGTAAAAAGACAGGGGTTTACACTGGGTTCCAGGTTTCTCTCTCTCTCTCTCTCTCTCTCTCTCTCTCTCTCTCTCTCTCTCTCTCTCTGTATGTTTATGCTCAGGAGAGAGTGGGTAGAAGGTAGAATGTCTTAGTTATTGTTCTACTTATTACTGTGAAGATGACCAAGGCAACCTCTATGAAAGAAAACATTTCATTGGAACTTGGTTATATTTTCAGAGGTTTAGTCCATTATCATCGTGACAGGGAATATGGCAGCAGGCAGGCAAAGTGCTGGAGCAGTAGCTTAGAACTTCTTTAGAGGGAGGGAGGGAAGGAGGGAATCCATAGGCCACTGGCCACAGCAAAATAAGAGATGAGTGGTACTCCACCCAGGCTAAGTGGAGAACATAGTCTCCACAACCCGAGGACACAGCCCTTGGAACCTTTCCCCTACCCAGCCCCACCCTAAACCCAAGCCTGCAGGGAAAACCCCTGCAAGCCCAAACCCCCAAAAAAACTCAGCCCACTGGGCACCCCAGTGCCAAAACCTCATCCCATTTCCAATGCACATTATCACATGGCAACCCCAATGACCTCTACAGCAACCGAAACCCACAGACCCCTGGCCCACAGCAGAATAAGAGACTAAGAGCAGACTAAGAGACTAAGAGAATATACTACCTCCAAGTGGACCAAGAACCCAGATTGGATCAAGAAAGGCTTCCTGAGACACAGATACACCCAGAACAGATTGCACCAAAATCAGCTCCCTGAGATACAGACAATTCCTGCAGTGAACTGAGGAAGGAATGGGCAGATGCCAGTGCAAGAATACATATAACAACATAAAGAACAACATGGTGCGACCAGAAGAATCTGGTGGTTCTACAACATCAAGGGCTGAGCATGACAATGCAGAAGAAGCAAAAGGAAACGACCTTAAAAACAACTTTATGAAGACAATAGAAGACTTAAAAGAGGATATAAAAAATTCCCTTAAAGAAATAGGAGAATATACAAACAAACAAACAAAAGTATTTTCTGTTCCTTCATCCTTCTTAGAGGTAAACTTTGTAAAAACCCAGGGATATTATCTACCTGTTCTTCACTGTATCTTCAGCATCTCCCCTAAACCTCAGATAATTACTTAGTGGATTTTTAGAGACTCTGTTACTACTGTGAGAAAGGATAGTGTCAAATACTAAGAGAACTCCTGGGACCATCTGGGTCCCCTCTCAGATTTTAACCTTCGTAAGCTACCAGATTTGCTGGGTCTCTTTGGGCACTGAGTTTAAACCTAAGTCTTATATGTGCTACGTGGATGAGAATTTGTCCTGATTATTTCTGCTTTTCTTTGGCATGCCACTATGAATACCATACAGATATCTGATTCATTAAATTGAAGAGATTTTCAATAAAACCATGACAAGAGGCTAACCATCTTGGCAATTACACAGGACAAAGAACACATTATTGTCTGATTTGCTTTAGTAATAAATTGACTCACAATGAGCATCTGCAACAGAGAAAAGATGGGAAGGAAGGAAGCCAGAATGTTAACTGCATTAGCCTTCTCTGGAATGTGGATATGCACTTTGTCTTCTATTCAAGCTAGGTTGATTTAGGAATGGCCTGCACTGAATATTGATTTTGATTATCACAACAAACAGAGTCTTAGGGTGGCTGCAGTTTTGTAAGGCTTTCCATAAAACTTCAATATTAGAATGACATTTATGGGTATAGCTCAAATTAACAGTTAATCTGATGGCATGTTCCCCTCTTTCCCAAATCCATCACACAAACACTTCTGACTTATACAATTTAGTGTTTGTAACTTAGGTTGCAAAGGTTTCTGTGACTCTCAAAAGTTTTAAACCACTTATTCTAGGGCTAAGGGGATGGCTCATTAGGTTACAGGTTTGCTGTGCAAGCATGAGGACCCAAGTTAAGACCTCCAGCAACCATGCAAAACTTGGGCATGATGGTGTCCATCTGCAACCCCAGTACTAGAGTTCAGAGAGGGAGGTGAAGGCAGAGCTGGGAAGCACTGGCCAGCAGTCTAGCCTACATGCCAAGCTCCAGGTGTAGTGGGTACCTCTTCTCAAAATATAAAGTGGAGAGTGATTGAGGAAAACACTTAATTTTGATGTCCAACCTTCACACACGCATACATGGGTGAGTATAGCACACATGTGTGCATGCACTTACACACATCCCTCATGCACAAACACATATACATCCATCAAATTCTTTTATAAGGTACCTCATTCATGAAAGCAATGCAAAACAAACTAACAACATAGTCCATGGCAATTTAAGCATTTTTCCAGGCCTGTGACTAAGGGGGATCTGAAATATCACCCCAAATCCAAGCCACATGCTTCCTTTATTCTTATAAGGAGATGTCATAACTGACTTCCTATATGCCCCAACCTTCTTTTGTCTTAAAGAATTTCTAGACTCTGAAGACTGTCTTCTTCCTTGAGGACCATATGAACCAATCCAACCAGTTTTTTACTTTAGCATCCTTGAAGGTTATTTTGTGCACATTTCAACAGTGTGTTCAAACACTAGAACTTCTGGCAGATTTGTCATCATCAACAACTACAAACTCCTAAGTCAGTTCAATATCAGGCTCAACTCAATTGGCATCCACAAGGCAGCTGACAATGTCCCAAAGGAGCTTAAAGCATCCAGTGTCTGCATACCAATCATTTCCATCTGTGAGCTATCTTGATCTTGATCTCTTATATTTCCATACAGTGACAATATTCATAACGTTCTAACAATGTGCACACTATTATGTAATCAAGGTCAATTGGGTATATCCATCAAAATTTGCTGTCTTACTCAGGAATAAAGGATTCATGTATAATGCTGGAGATACATGGTTTGAAATCCTCTTGGAAACTTGAAGTGGTTCTTATACCTAAGGCACCATGACCCATATATGCCAAACCTGTGGACCATATATGGCCTAGAATATGAATATAGTCCAACAGAAAATCAGGAGCTCACTTAAAATGTTATGAGTAGGGTTTTTTTTTGGGCAATTTTCTTCTTGTTGCTCAACAATCAATTTCTTGAGTGCTAACCTGGTAGGTGACAGTGTGTCTTTTTGATGCCAGAAAGTTGGGTTCACCTACTTTAGAACTTTTGTTTAGAACAAACCTGGAGAAAAACAGCATTGGAAAAAATTGTCATGGATGCCCAAAGTCCTAGAAATAAACCAAGAAGATTTCTTGCTTACCTCCTCCAGGGCCCATAGGGAATCCACCACGGGCTTGATTTTCTTTTGGTTGTACAGCCCTATGAGCTTCTCCACTACTCCACGGATGAGGCCTGAACGGCCCTGTTTGAAGAGCAGGTTGAGGAGTGAAAAGCCTGCAATGACTTTGTTTTCTTCATACAGCTTGATGGGGTTCACTTTCTCCACCTGCCACCACTGTAACGAGGAGAGATTCTAGGTTATGACGTCTACAGATGGGTCACATTATGCAGCATGGCCTGTCATGGGGATATCATCGACTCCAAGGAAGTCAAAGTTGAAACAGGTTGGATTCTAGTGGACAAGCAAGCAGTCTTGGTGATATATCATTTAAGAATCTATTTCTGGAACCACAGTAGTTGGTGCAGAGGATATACCAGACAGTAATGCTGTGAGAGGGTGTTAGCATGGAGAGAGAAAAGGCTGAGCATCCCTTATTCTAAAATTCCCACTCTAAGGTGTCTCAAAAGCCAAATCATTTTGAGTGCTAACATGATACCTCAAAGGGACACTAAAAATACTGTTTATACTGGTAACATAGCTCAGCTGGTACAGTGTTTCCCTGGTACATATGAAATTCTGGGTTCAAATTCCAAACCACATAGAGTGAGCATTGTAGAGATGAATACTTGCTATCCCAAAGCTTTAGAGGTAGAGGCAGGAGGATCAGAAATCCCAGGTCATCTTCTAAATAGTGAGTTTCAGAACAGCCTAGGCTACAGCAGAATCTGTCTCAACACACACACACACACACACACACACACACACACACATTATAAAACTTATGACTTATCTGTAAATATTCCAAAATCTGGAAAAAAAATCTTTCCTTCCCCTGCCAACTCAAATTCTGAAGCTCTTCTCACCCCATTCATTTGGATAAGGTTTCTAGGTCTGTTTGAGGCCACAATTGTTAAAGTAGTAAGCATGTATGTGATTAGGATCATTGACTCTGGAGTCAATCTTAGTTGTATGCCTTCCTCCCCATTCTTGGCACTTCATCCTTCTCAGATGACTTAAAGGAGAGGATCCACTGGTGTCTTCCAGGAGGGAACAGGGTATAATATTTGGGGCTCTAAATAATTGTGGGGATGATGGAAGAGTCATAACACAGGGAGGTTTATAGTGTGTGACAAAGTATTGAGGGCATGGTAGAGGTGACCAGAATCAGTGCAAAAACATCTTTTTTTTTTTTTTTTTTTTAGGGTGAGTTGGGGAGAATAATGACAAGGCAATTGGTAAGGTAGGTAGAAAGGAAAAATAAGTTAAAAGGAGAGTACAGCATGGAGTGATAAATAAAAGAGGTTGGAAATATGTAAATGGCTTTCCTGTGGGTTAGCTGTTGATATTTGACAAGGATTTTTATAGTCAAATGTATTGCTCTTCTTGATCTGTTCTATCCCCAGCTATGCTAAATGTGATTCAGGGAAGAATTACATACATTTGGCTGTGAGGATAGCTCAGTTTATAGACTGTGTGCAGAGCAAGCATGAAACTGGTTTTGTTCTCTGGCATCACATAAAACTGGATATGATAACCACTTACATAAGAGCTTCATCTTGCAAACTGTCTCCTCTCACTCTTGCTCTCCTAACAAAAGTATTCCAAAGTAAAAGTTCAAAATCTTTGGCCTTATGATGAAGCTTGATACCTGCACATCTGTAGGACCTCAGTCAATGTTGTATAATGCATGCTAGCTGATGCTGTAGGCACTTCACAGCTGGGACTAAGAGCTCTAGAGTATGCTCAGTGGGTCAAGGTGCTTGCCACAAGGCCTGGAAACCCGGCTTTGATCTTTGAGACCTACATGGTAAAGGCAGAGAAACGATTTCTGCAAATTGTCCTCTGACCTCTTCATGCACACCCAGGCAGATGTGTACACACTCACACACACACACTGTTAAACAAATGTACTTAAAATCATCTATGAAATTTCTAGAGTTGCGTGTCACTTGCTAGCTATGTAACTAGGCAATTCGCCTGACCTCTCTGTGTTCAGTTTCCTTGCCTAACCCTAACCCTTGGAGAGAAAGAAATTGTCATAGGAAGCAAATATGCTCGTATAAGATGTGTGCCATTACAGCAGTGTTGTGTATACCACCTGCTCCATAAGCATAAACAAATTTAATTGTCCTTTTAATCTGAAAGCTATGTTTTAGATTTACCAAGCAAGAGCTTTGAATTTGGAATCAGGTTGCTGTCTAAATGCTGTATCATCTATAAGAATCACCCTTGCAGTGGCCCAACAGCAAACATCAGGTCTGACACAGCACAAGGAATTCACCATCATAAAATCTTAAGATGAAACGTAATTAAAATAGAAGAATGAAAATTCTCTATATGATTTTTAATGTACCTTTCTTGATTGCATAGAATTTTTTTTTTCCTGGAGCAAAGCCATCATTGCATTTCTCAGAAAACCTTCTCTTCAATTTACTTCTAACCAATCAGCCTACGTGGACCTGGGCCTCTGGGATTTCATTCATGACCTTCAGCTCCAGACCATAATGGTACTCATTTGAGGAAGAGGAAACCAACTCTCCATCCTGGCTGTGTTATTATAAATACCTTCCCCAGCATGGACACACTGTAATTATTTCATTAGCACTGGGTGTTGGGATTGGGCATTAAAAGTGAGAGAAGGGAAAACATTTCTTACAGTTGTATGTAATTTGGGACCAGCATGATTCCTCAGAGAAGTCTTTCAGCATCATGCAAATTGTATCCATAGCAACAAAACAGCTGTGATTGGTACACAGCCTGTCTTCAGTAGACAGCATCCGTTAGAAGGCTTTATCCCTGTTCCTACAGGCATAGAAGTTCAAACGACCTACACTTTTATTAAAGTCCTCTGTGCAAACAATGCAAAAAAGAGTCTTTAAATTCGGATATCATGTACAGAAGGAATATTGCCATTCCCTGATTCAGCAGATGATCAAGGGTAAAATTTGGGCAGTCAATATTGGCAGAAAGAACATATAAATATTCCTGGCATGTTTAATATTGATGGTCAACTTGACAGCATCCAAAATTATTTTGGAGACTAATCTGTTTATCTGTGGGAGAATTTCTAGACTGGGTTAACTTAGATGGAAAAACCCTTTCATAATGTGACCGTTATAACTCCATCACGATATATAGAAAAGGGAGTCTAATGTCCTTTTCCTGGCTCTCTGACAAATCTTTTCACAATGCTTCTAGCTCATCATGCCTTCTTCCAGAATCCCATTACTATTCTACTTTGAGGTTGGATAGGCATTCACAATCTGTTTATTAACTATGTCTTTACTGTTGGGTCTATCTCTTTAGTAGAATGTAAGAGCCACAAGGGTACTAAACACTGTCAGATCTACTGTGATACTTTGTTTTGGAGTGCTACCCACAGGAGATGCTCAGGAGATGCCTGTGTTGTGATACTTATTGATATAGAATGTGGTACTCTGAGCAAAACAGCTACTGTCAGCAGATTGCCCATTCCTATGTATGAGCAGGCTTGTTGACTATTGACAACCTCAGAGAAGGGGAGGGTAGAGAAGATCATTGGATCATCACCTGAAATTCTGGATGCTCCTCCAAGCCATTTGTAATGCAGTCTTGCCCTAATTGCATGCGGCTCAGTGGTCTCAGGAGGCACTAGACAAATATAATGTTGGGAAGGCTAAAGGAAGGTGTTCCATCTATGTGGCTATGGGGAAGTAATCATCTAGCTGGTGTGAACTTCCCAATGCATCTGCTTGAGGATCATCTACACTTCTGCCAGTAACACCCCATCCATGCTCCATATGTAAGGGCAGTGAGCTCAGTGGTTCCTCAGGGTGAACTCTGGTGGAATCGTACTTTGGTTTGTTATATGGGCATGTTGTTTATATCTCCTCAGGGAAGAAATCCTTACAATGCTTAGCCGGTGTACCAGAAAATAGGAGCACAGGACAGAAGCTGAATATTTGTGAGAAGTAGCAGTCCCTTGCTTTACTGAGTGGGGTAACAAAAGCATAACCCCAAATCAGCTTAATTCTAATGCATATAGACAGCTCTGTATGGAAATGTTCATCTGAGCAGGTACAGTGAGGGACATGGCTCCTCAATGGCATACAAAGTCATCACATATTCAGAAATTATTAAAGATAGGAGTTTCCCATTCCCATATTCAATACAGTATGATGGGGACACAGAAATCTACTGTGCCCCCAAAACCTGGCTAGAAAATGGCCAAAGTAAGACTATGTACTATAGGGAACAATTACAGTGCAGTAACTCTAAGTTCACTTTTGACAGATGATTGAACCAATCTCTACTGAAATAATAAGGAAGCTTTTCAAAATTTTACTGACACTACTACCTCTGAAGTCCTGGTCCTGCCTGTATGCAATTAGCAGGGAACAGATAAGGATATATTAGAAATGCCTGATGTTGACCAGCAATTGACCAGTTGACCAATGTCTTTTTTGTTGTTGTTTTGTTTCAATTTTTTTTGTTGTTGTTTTTGCTTTTCCCAAGACAGGGTTTCTCTGTATAGTATTGACTGTCCTGGAACTCACTTCATAGACCAGGCTGGCCTTGAACTTAGAGATCCATCTGTTTGTCTCTGGGATTAATGGTGTGTGCCGCCAGCACCTGGTGACCAATGTTTTTAGATGGAGCTCACAACATGCGAATGAACATTAACCACCAGCTAGTAGACAGGCGGGGATACTTACTGACTTTGCAAAACTAAAGAAGCTCTTGGTCTCTCCAGTTACCATGTTGGATGAACCTGCAAATGAAAGATTCCCAAGTCAAGTAATTGTTCATGAAGATCAAGACCTTTTTATGGAAGAAGAGTGAAGGATGTTTCATTTGTGTACAAGTGGCAAAGCTTACAAATATCATGCTTCAGTCTTGGAAAAAGTAGAGGTGTTGGGGTGGGGCACAGAGTGGTACACTTGGCTAGTCACCAACTCTTAGAGGAAAGTAAATCTCTCATGGTCTATGTGTCATTATTTTGGAAAACCAGGCATGTAGCAAAAGGTGATTGATTAGTCCATTGTCCTAATAATACGAAACATTTTGTTTATATCTGTTTATTGAAAATATGAAGTAGCCCTTCCTTCTTTCCTTCCTTCTTTCTCTCTCTCTCTCTCCTCCCTCCCTTCTCCAGGTATCCAAACTCTGTAAAATAAACTTTGTGTGGCAAAAAAAGAAAAAGAAAATAAGAAGTGAACTTCTGTAGGAAGGCATTACATTGATCCAAATTTGATTTTCTAGCAAGTGAGGGGCTTAGGACGCCTATATGGGCTGGGGACTGAAACATAGGTGGGAAATGCGGATGGATTAAAAGAAAATGAGGTATGGAATAGATGGGAAGAGAATAGTAATTTCAGAGTTTTGGGGGAATGTGTGACTATTTGTCATCTCCAACAAGGTCCAGGTTGGGGAGAGAACAGTAATTTCAGAGGTCCAAGAAATGAGTAATAATTTGTCATTTCTAGGTAGAGAGGTTAAAAATAAAAAAAAAACCTTAAAACTTTAGATTTAAAAAATATTGGAAACTGTGTGCTGACAACTGAGCCAAGTGACATTCAGATGCCAGATAAAGGTGTGGTTGGGTAAGATAAGCTGAGATGCTCAGAGAAAAATGACCCTTTTGCAGAGTTCTCAGTGAGGATGGGGAGAGAATAAGAAACTCGCCACAGTATAGAGAGCAGCTTGATGCAATGGCTCCTCTTCACAATTCAACTCTCCTGCTTCTCAATGGTCCCACTTCACAACTCTCCTGCTTCTCATCCGATGTTTGGAAATGTAATTTTTCTTAGATAACAGTCATTCACTTTAAAAATTTATATTTTAAAATTAACTATTTGGTCTGGTTAAACTATTTCCCAATCAGTTAACCATTCTTTTATCTTTGATGGAGTGACGAGTCCCAGAGATCATAGTGCCAGGCTTCCAGGACATAGTTACCAAGTGACAAATGAAATGACTTTAATAATTATGAGATAATCAGGTTGAAGTTCACCCAAATGACATCATGGAATTGAGGCAAAAATATAACTCCTGGCTAATGAGAAGGAAGGATGAATAAATTTTCCATCTGCTTTCTGTTAGTCATATCCGATGTTCTTATAATGGTACTGACCCTTGCAGGTTTTCCCATCAATAATATTAATCCATTATTTACTTCTTGGGAAATAAGTGGTCAGAATAGAAATGACCAGAACATGTCAGCAAGGAGTGTTATTCACCTGCTTGGTGAGCTCAATTTTTTTATAATAATTATCTGATGAGAATATATTTATAACCCTCAAATATATCTTTTATAAAGAAAATTGACTTTTCCTTTCCTTCTAAAATACTCAGAATTAAGGCTCAATTTCTATTGCAAGAGCAAAGCACAGAGATTTTAGGACTCTTAAACATCAGATACCCCAATATTTTGTTTTGGAAGATGGCCTCTTGTTTTCTATATACCTTTTGAATTTGTGGAGACCAATGTTCAGATGTGTGTGTTGGGGTGGGGTGGGGGGTTGTGAAGAAGATCAGGCACTAAAGTCTTATTTTTCTGGATAACGTTTGTTTCTAACTTTTGTAACTTTTCTGTTCACTCAAAAGCATAGTAGATGTGGCCAGGCATGGTGACTCACACTTGAAATCCTGTTACTAGAGGGGCTGAAGTAGTGGGATTATGGATGCAAGACCACCCAGGGTTCTATAGTAAGACTGCGTTTCAAACAAAACAAAACATTTAAAAATGATTGTTTAGGAGATAGGCAGATAAAATTCTTCCATAATTTATGACAATAGTATCAATATAATAAATGTCATAAAAAACCTATACACTCCCAAGTTTGCCCATGGCTCAGTATATTAACACCTTTCATCTTGCAAAGTGTGGTAAGCATAGTGGGGTGCTTTCTATTGTTTTTGTCCTTAGCCCATTGTGCATGCACTTACCATATAAAATGTAGGTGCCCAGAGGTTTGAGGAGACTGAGCCCCTTGCCAGTGTTGTCCCCACACAAGCAGTCCAAAACAATGTCCACACCTTCAGCAGAGATCCTGTACAGAAGGAGACACAGAAAAATGATATAACTGTTCAGGAACCAAACTCTTGAGTCCTTCTTTTCCATGCCACATCATCTGGTGTCCAGATCCAAAGTGTGAGCACTCTAGAACCATCCATCTAGTTACTGTCATCCACAACTCACTGCAGATACCTTTGATAAGTCCTCTGTAAGCTGAAAATATCTCAAGTTGAATTTTGTTGAATTTATCTAACCCAATACTTGGCATAACAAAAAGCAGTGAATTATACTGCAGCATGCAAATGGTTTACGCCCCCCCCCATGTTTACATGGCTGCCTTGGCATTGGCCCTAATTCTAGCATCACAGGATAATATTATAAGACACATTGGTAGGACAGGAAGAACACAAAAATCAACATCTGAAATATAATGTCTATGAATGCCAACTGCACACACACACACACACACACACACACACACACACACACACACACACACACACAAAGCCTAGGACCAGACCATTTGAGGCAGGCACTGTCCATACAAGTATTTCACAAAGTTGGAGGCAGAAAAATACCTCTCCTAAGAACAAGTCTGGAGTAGAATAATAAAGAGGAAACTGGAGTCAGGTCTGAGCTTTTCTATCTAGGTGCTCATTCAAATTCTCCAAGCCTTAGCTCTTTCCTTTGTAATGTGGAGTGAGTGCATTTTTTTTTTGGGTGGGGGAGAATGTAACGAGGAAACAAATAAGATACTTGGTCCAGTCAGTCAATCTCTCAGCCAAAATCATTTTTAAAGGAATGTGGCCGATGTGCGTGGTGCTGTCCGAGGTACTGAAGCAAGTCAGAAAACCAAAATATTCTTTGAGTTTATGGGGCTGCTATCTGGTCGGGTTTTTTCCATATAGCCTCCCATAGTCCTTCGTTTAGGTTACTCTCAATTTTCCCATCCATATACACCCCATGCATGCTTAAATTTTCCAGCTGTATGATTCTCCCTCTTTGTTTTTCAGTCACTCATATTCTGTTATCCCTCTCCTTTAAGCCCCAACTCAAATGGCTCCTTTCTACTCTGCTGGGTTCTCCAGATAGTCCTAGTTAGACATACAATCTAAAAATATTATGTGAAGATTCAGACATGGAAAGACGTGGCATTAATCTTCCTGTGTTTGTGTCCCCTCAGTCTGTTTTATCTCCAGTTTCATTTATTTACCTATTTATTTCATAATTCCCTTTCCAAAAACCAGACAGATATTAGATATACACAAAAAAGAAAATCATAAACTAGTATTCCAAATTAACATGGCTACAAATTTCACAATAAAATACTTGTGAACAAATCCATGAACACATCAAAGAGATCATGCTTCATGACCAAATTGGCTTTAGCCGAGAAATGTAGGAATGGTTCAACACACACAAATAAATAAGCATAACTCATCACACAAATAGTTCAAAAGATTATCTCAGTACCTATAGAAAATGCCTTGAACAAATTCCACTAAAAAACTCTAGAGACTAGGGATGATGAAAAAATATCTTAATGTAATAAAGGTGATCTATGACATATCTATTGCTAGTATCATGCTAATGAAGAAAAACTCAAAGCATTCTAAGATTGGCCTAAGCTAGTCATGTTCACTGTTCCCCTTGTATTTTAGGATAATGCCTGAAGACTTAACTAGGGCAATGTGACAAGACAAGGAAATAAAAGGGATACAAACAGGAAAGGAAGAAGTCAAAGTATCTTTGCTTAACAGATGATATGATTTTGTACATATGAAATTTCAAAGACTCTATCAGAAAACTTTTGGACTTATAAAACACTCTCAGCAAAGTGACAGGGCACAAAGTCAGTATCTAAAAATCAATAGCCTTTCTACATACTATTGATGAACGTACTGAAAAAGAAATTAGGGAAACAATCTGATTCAGAACAGCCTCCAAAATAACTTGAAACAAATATAGCCAAATAAATAAAGGGCCTCTACAATGACAAACTTAAAATATCAAGGAAAGAAATGGAGAAGACCCTAGAAAATGGAAAGAGTCCTTCTATAATCATAGATCAGAAATGTGAATGTTGTAAAAATGGCCATCCTATCAAAAGCCAGCCTGCAAATTCAATGCCACCTCAATCAACATCTCAAAGAAATTTCTCACAAAACAGAAAAAAGTTAAAATTTATATAGAAGTACAAAGACCCCTGGACAGCTGTAGCATCCTTCAGCAAAAGAGAACTATGCTGGAGGTAATATCACACCTGGTTTCATATTATATCTCAGAGCTGTAGTAATAAAAACAGCTCAGTACTAACACAAACACAGACATATAGATCGTGCGTTCTCCAGTTCAGCCATAAACCTAATATATAATCATAGTGTATGGGACTACTAGCAGCCATGAGAGTGGAGGTTGGATGCCCTTAATCACTGTAGGAGTATAATACACTCATGAGCATTTACCATGCCCCAGGCTGAGGAATGTAGAGTCAATGCCTTTTGTACCCAATGCCATTCTTGTGATTCCAGAGACATCATTATTCTCATTCAATAAAGGAAGAAAATGTGGTTTAGTTAGATCAAGGGACATACCAGAGACCCTTCAGAGTGCTGGAGGGATGACTATAGTTTGATCTGTCATACCCAAAAGCTGGTTGGGGTTTCCAAAGACAGAGTAGAATTTTCAGGATAAACTGTGGCCATCTCCAGGGTGACCACCATTTTCCCTTCTAGTCTTCCTGTAGAGACTGAGTCAGGCCAGGGTCTACTCCACTGAGCTCCATGCTAGAAAGATATCATAGGTTCCCTGTGTATTCAGGCATCTGCTTCCCCACAACTCTCTTGGGCTCTTCTGTATCTAAACCACACAAGACAGTCTTTAACAAAGATCTCATCTTTGTTAAAGTAAAAGAAGCCACACATTTCCGTCTGGTTTATATTGCATCTTTTTGAAAGTCAAGATTTATGTTGGGGTTAGGGGAAGGATAGAAACTTAGTTGAGGCATTTGACATCTCTGGGGTCTAGGGTGCTATTGCTTACTCATTTCTGCTCAACTGTTTAAGCAGGCATGTGGTAGAATTCTGTCCTCTGGGGATGATGTAGCTGTTGCCATATTGAAATCAGAGCAGGAAACCTTACAAAATTCCCTCACAGAAGGAAGAATGTTGGTTAGCCCCTTGCCTGAGGTTCCAGCTGCTCCCTTCCTCCTGTGATGTTGTCTTTGCAGTACTACATTATTTAGGAGACTGGATATTGACTGGTATGGGAACTCTGGAGATTCAAATTTTGTGAGTTGTCATGCGTGCTTGGGTGAGCTTTTTTGGTGATATGGCTGCCTTACTAAGTTACTATGTTTGAGAACTAATGGATTATCAAAGTGCCTGTAAGTAACCCCCCAAAACTCTTGGTTCACCAAGGCAAACACGGATAGGATTTGTTCCTCTGCTCTTTCACCTAACTGGGTAAATGAACATTCCTTTACATTGCTCCTTTTGAGTGCAGAGAGATCCTTCAGGGAAGAATTGTGAAATTAAAAACTACCATCATTTCACCTTATCATTAGCATGAAACAAATTAATGCTAATGAGTGGCACCTACCCAAAGCAAATTCTGCTCAGGTCTAATGAAAATGTTCCAGATCCAGAGTTAGAGATGTGACTCAGCTAGCAGAACACTTGTCTAGCATACATAAAGTCTTGGGTTGATCCCTGTCACCACATGAAACAAGTGTGAAGGCATACACCCTTAGTTCCATCAGCAGACATATAGAGGGGGAGGATCAGAAGTTTAAGATCACTGGTGACAATGTAGCAAGTCTGCAGATAGCTATGGTTTACATGAGACACTATTCTTAAAAAAGTATCCAGAAGCATTTCTAGGATGGCCTTGGTCATTGTCATGCTCCTTGGCTGTCCTTTTCATGACATCATCAGGACCTTCACCAGCAGAGCCAGGCAGCTTTGAGAGACCCAAGGCTCATCCTTATTTTCAGTATATTTATTTCTAGGGGTTTCACACTGTCCGTATATACATAACTATGCATAACAGAGAAGAGTCAAGGGCCAACAACGTGATTTCTCTGTCTGTTTTCTCCTGTTGTCACAAATCTCTATGGATTTAAGATAACAGAAACCCAGCTCAGTGACTCTGGTCCAACTCAGCAGCAAGATATTTTAGAACTGCTGAACCAAGACCTCACAGCTCATCCTTCTTTTGCCTCTTTGTTTTCCACCCACATGGATAAGAGAAGAATTTCTCTGGGTGGGGTGAGTTTCCCTGAGAGTCATTACTGGTGTTTAAAGCCTTCATCCTTGCCAAGAAGTACATTCTTTCTCACTGTTTCCTGGGTTCTTTGTTGAGTTTCCTTTTTCTAGATCCCCATGACCTGAGAACTTTCCTGTGCCATAACTTCCAATATGGTTGCTGTATAGTAGTTTTCTCACAGAATGACTGGCTCATAGTGGGATTGTCCCAGAGACTGGATAGAGTGCTCAGTATCCACTTACAGGGTGTTGGACACAGTGCCTGGGAAACAACAGCTTCTAGAGGGCTAGCCACAGTGCCAGATGCACAATTAGGCTTTTTATAATTGCTGGGCATGATACTCAACATACAGTAGAACTCTTACAGGGTTCCAGGCATGGTACCTGGTGCATAGTAAGCAAGACTCTCACAGTAGGCTTCTGTCAGTGTGCTAAGCATCAGTGCTGATGCACAGTAGGCTTCTCAGGAAATGCTCACTTACTGGTAGTTCCCACAGGTACTGAACTTAGTAATATCCCTTCTAGAAGTCACCTCTGAACCTACATTCTTATTCTCTCCCAGCAATTTGATTCTCAATAATTTTCACCAGTGGTTGAGTAAGCACCTAGTATGGGCCAAGCACTCTGTTAGGCACTGAGGCTACTGGAGACAAGAGGGGCAATCTGCTTTTTCTGAGCTCACGCTTTCTGGCTTTACCCTTAACCTGGGTGTGCAGACTCAAGTTACATTACCAAGCAGCAGTCCTCCAGTGAGAGCTGGGTTCTTTTCCCTGGGTCTTATGCTCCTCAGACTGGATTTTGCTCAACACTGATCTCAGTTTCTAGAGCCAGCTCTCAGTGGTCACCTAGCAAGACGTTGCAATCCAGATCTACTCCCTATAATCCTGGTGATTTCATAGTTGTGCTAAAGGATATTCTGACAGCTCCCAAGGCCACAACAGCTGAAATAAAAGTCTCCTTTTCTCCTGTGTTTTCCTCCATAATCACCAGTTACCACGTCTATTTTTCTTTTTTTCCTGTTTTTCTCCTATGTGCACAGCCATAGGGAAAACCATAGGTTAGCTTGAGTATCATTCCTCAGACACTGTCCACCATGATTTCGTGAAGGGGGGCTCCTCACTGGCCCAGAGCTTGCCAAACAGGCCAGGCTGACTGGCTAATGAGTCCTAAAAATTCTGTTTTCACCTCTGCCGCCCTGGGATCACAAGCATGTGCCAACACATCCCACTTCTTCATGTGTGTTCTGGGAATCAAATTCAGAAGTTCATGTTCACGCAGACAAGCACTTTATGGACAGAGCTAACTCCTCATTTTCTCTTCTCTTCCTTTGACTCTGCCTGTTCCTGGCCCCTGGGTCCCATTCACTACTTCTCCTGCCCATTGTGGCCAGACCACCTCACAGACTCATTGTACAGAGTAGCTCTTTACTGCCTTGACTCTGCAAAGGAGTTTAAATTTTCAGCACAATTCAATCTTAACTCCATCTAAGGGCTTTCAAGAGCTTCATCTACATAGATGAGGAATTCTCTTTAAAATTCTCACAATTTTGAGTTGGCGAGATGGTTTGGTGGGTAAAGGTGCCAATGTCAAGCCCTGACCACCTGAGTATGAGTCCAGAGAGTCACATGGTAGGAACAGAGTACTGACTTCCTCCACAAATTGTCCTCTCATCCATGCATGTGGAGTATAGCACACACCCCTCCAATAAATAAATAAATAAATGTGATAATTTTTTTCACGTGCAATAATTCCATTTATTTATGAGTCACAGTGGGATATTTTGACACATGCACACAAATCAAAATGAGCAAAGAAATCTAGGTAATTATCATGTCCATCATCTCAATCATTACTCATTCCAAGGTCGCTTAATTGAGAACTGTTCCTCCCCCCTCCTGCCCAACCGTAATATCCAGAGATGTTTCACATTTTCACATTGTCATGACTTGGGGAATGTGGTGGGTAGCTGCTAATTACATCTAATAATTGCATGCGATGCCTCTAACCACAGAACAACTCCAAGCTTACACAGTGCTAAGATCGAAAAGTCCTGATCTAGCCTGTTCCTGCAATCTCAGCATCTCATACAGCCATAGCCTTTAAGTTGGATGGCTTGGTTCTTTCACTGACCCAGAGGTGAGCTACCCCTATTGCCTTAGGGAGAATGGGTATACATGATGGAAAGTTTAAATTCTGGAAGCAGGTCATGTGCGGCCAGTCCCACCATGTATAAGTATGTAAATACTATTTAAACTTTCTGTACCTTGGCTTCTCCCTAAAGAAATAAGGCGGGGGGCAGCTGAACTCTGCACCTGGCCACACCCACAGCTCCTGCTGCTGCTGAGGGTATCTGCAAGGATCCCTACTGCGACCCCGAACTGAGTGAACTGAGCAAACCAACTGCAGGGGTCTCTGAGGGGCGGATTCGAACCCTGACCAGAGGTGAGGAGGGTTCGGCAGGCCTCAGCGCCTGTATCCTGGCCTGGGAGG